>CAUYRH010045915.1:0-29330 GCA_963574655.1 Perodicticus potto
AAAAGCTTCTGCACTGCCAAGAACACAGTAAATATCGCTAGCAGACAACCCTCAGAATGGGAAAGAATATTTGCGAGTTATACCTCCGACAAAGGCTTAATAACCAGAATACACAGAGAACTCCAACGTATTTACAAGAAAGCTTCCCGCTTTTAAAACCTGATGCATAGGACAAAACTCAATAGCCTGGCTATGGCAGAACAAAGTGAGAGGATTCCAATCTATGATTGAGAAGTACTATTTTCTTAACCATTATTGTGTGCTAGGAGCCTCTGCCTACTTTATTTTCTTTCATTCTTCTGGTGAGGTATGTGTTATTTCTCCATAATTTACCTTAAAGTCACAAGCCCAGAACACAAAGGAAACTTGTGGTCAACTAATACCTTTAGATCATTTTTACATCAGCTGCTGTCAAATTATTATTTTTTTCAGTTTCCAGCTAGTGGCAAGCTTAAGGGCAACTGAGGACGAAAAGAATCAGTATGAAACCAAAGTACAGAGAAAAGTCTAGTTGGATTAAAGACCAACTTCCTAACAATAACAATCTTTATCTAGGAGCTCAGAGCCTGGAATTTCTCAACCACATAGCTTCCTGGAACTTTTTTATTTGGTATTTTATAAGAGAAGCAAGAGCAGAAGTGTCTTGAATAAACAATGAGGTTTGGGGCTCCACATGTCTCTGCACTCACACGACCAGAAACCGAGCAGCCAGTGAATAAGGAGACTGCCTCTCTGGTCTGTGGCTTGGCTTTGAGAGGGCCCCACTGTGAACATTCTTTCCATGAATACATACTGAGCATCAACTGTGTCCCAGGCATGATGTCAGGTGCTATGGATGTAATGAGGAACAAAGAGAGAGTTCCAACTTTTTGGAGCTTAGACAGATGGAAGACAGGCACAGAAGCAAATGATATGCCCATGTCCAAGGAAGTACAATGATAAAAGAATGGCCCCAGGTGACTAGAGCAAGAGGAGAAGCATTTAACCCACCTGGGATGAGGATGGAAGAGAAGGCAGCAGAGGAAGTTTCTAGGTAAAGTAGTCTTAACTGATGTGTGGGACTTAACCTGGAAGATGGGAGGAAGAGAAAATTTTCCAGATATGACAGAGCTTCAAATGCAAGAAACAGCAGAGAGTTCTCATAAAGTGTGGGAAGAATTCAAAGAATTTTGGTGTTTAAAGTTCAAGAGGCTGGGAAAATAGATTAAGTGCCTGTTGTGTGATAGGCATTGTGATAAACCCTTAACATACATATTCCAGATCATTAACTCACTGTGTGATCTTAAGCAAGTTGTTACACGTCTCTGAGCCTCACTAGTAAAGCGAGGACTCACTGAGTTCTAAGGTCCTGTATAATCTCAGTCTGTGATATCAGGGAGTGGAAAGGCATTCTAATCTATGGGCTGTGTTCATAGGAATGCTGGTCAGGTTGATCAAGCATATGGCTTTGCTTATCCAAATTACAGGCTGAGTATTCAAGAGGAATCTATTAAAATTAAAAACATTTACCAAGCATATAATGTATGCAGGATTCAGATACAGATTAAAATATCTGACAGGGTAAGCTCTGTCACTGGCACTGGATAAATGGCACTGAAAGGGGTCAGATGAGCTGTGGGAGTTCGGAATTGGGAGAGACCAGAGTCTTTGTGGAGAGTGGAGCAAGGCTTCTTGGAGGAAACGTGTGACGGCCATAGGATGCAGTGTGGTGAGGAAGAGGTTGAAGAGAGTAATTCCAGGTAAAGAAGACAGCAAAAGCTTGCCAAAGTGAAACAAATGCTGTGCTTCTACTCCCATCTGCCCTCTTCACCCCCCAATTGCTCTTCTCCCCTATCTTCCCTCAGCATTCTGAGCTGACATATGAGACTCTCTGTGGTTAAACCCCATTTTCTCTGTCCAGCTATCAGTCCCATGTCTCTCCTATACAGACCCTCTGCTCCAGCCACACAAAGCTACTTGCTGTTTCTTGATTTTCTAGCCCTCATTATACCTTTCCATACCATGTCCCACTGCCCTAGTACTCCCTCCTCTGCCTCCAATCAACTTTTCCCACCCATCATTTAAGGCTCATCTAAAATACTACCTTCTCTAACCCTGCCTGAATCTCTTCCAAACACAATTTGAATGCCTTCTCCACGTGGCATTTGTAACTTCTTGCCTTGTATTTGTCCTTACCAGACCGTACACTCCTTGCGAAAAAGTGCTATGCCATGTTGGAATCTCTCCCAAGGGTGTCGTACATGGCAGCACTGCCTAGATGGCCAGCTCCCCAGTGAGCAGATGGGCTATGAGCAAAGTGGTCAGAGAGAGTCTAAACGTTTCTGCTGTTTGACCATCAGTTACTAGAACTGTTGTTGCATAATCTTTTGATTATGCTAGCAATCATTCACCTAAACTCAAACAAGTGTTTTGGGGTCATTAGGCCCATCTCTAGTTCCAACAATGGACACTGGCTAACCTGTCCCATCCTCTTAATTGTGTCACAAATGGGAGCCCAAGGATGAAGCTGGATGAGAGGCGGAAATGCAGAGCATAGAGCAGGTCAAAAGCTTAGTGCTTAATTCAAAAGCATCCCATCCTGGGCTGGGTATAGTAGCTCACGCCTGTAACCCTAGCACTCTGGAAGGCTGATGTGGATGGATTGCTTGAGCTCAGGAGTTCAGGACCAGCCTGAGCAAGAGCAAGACACCGCCCCTAAAAATAGCCAGGAATTGTGGTGGGCACCTGTAGTCCCAGCTACTTGGGAGGCAGAGGTAAGGGGATCACTTGAGTCCAAGAGTTCATGAGGTTTCTGTGAGCTACAATGCCATAATACTCTACCCAGGGCAACAGAGTGAGACTCCATTGTGCCTGAGAAGAGTATTAGAGAGCCAATATTTGTTCAAAATTTACCACCCTTGTGATGTGGGTACATGATGTTGGCTTCATAGGGGAACAAACCCGGACAACTCAGGGGCTCAGAAAGGTTGAGATGCTTGGCTGGAGTCATACAGTAGGTGGCAGAACTAAAACACAAAGTCAGGCCTCATGCATTCTCTACTCTGTCGCAATTGCCACTTGACATCTCATGGAGACATGAGACCCAGACTCTTTTTAAGAGGTTCAAAGTTTCTGGGGAATAAGATCAGAAAACTTCTGGCCCTAGTTCTGATCCCAGATTTAGTATACAGATGAAATCTGTTCAAACTACCCATTAAATGATCTTAGGCAGCCTTGAAGCAGAAAAGGAGTCATAAAGGCTAACAACCAGAAGCACGTATTAAAGGGAAACATTAAAATCAAGAAGAGGTTAAGAGCTCTTATGTGTTTCAGTGCTCACCTCCTTCTAATTTCTTTAAGCACCAGAAGCCATCTCTTCTATTTCCTTCTCAAACTCTTGCCTAGATTATCAACAGGGGGAAAGTAAAATACTGTTCCCTCAGTTTTCAGTGTTGAATAATGACTCCTTTTTGCTGTTCCTTATAGAGAGTTCTGCCAGGTTTAATTCCTTTATGAAATATATAAGAGCATACCTAGGGTTTCCTAGCATACCTTCTTTAAAAAATTATATCCTTATTAATTTGCCTACTTTCTTCCCTCTCCATGGCCTGGGTATTTCCCAGCTTGCCCCCACCCATGACTGCTTCCCATCTGCCTCTTGGTTTTTAAATCTCCCTTTAAAAATTCAAACATTAAACAATTAATGATGTCTATGATGTGCTGTGCCCTAGGAGACTACGTGGAATAAAATTTATGTACCATGCTCAAGGAAATGACAGTCTAACTTAAAATATATGACTGTGATACCTTTCATGCAGTGATATTTACCAAGTGACAGCAGAGAGGAGGGAGCAATTAATTCTTCCTGAGAAGTGTTGGAGAAGTTTTGAGCTGGATTTAAAAAAGAGGTATGGATCCAAATGATGATTATGTACACATTTTATTTTTTATTTATTTATTTTTTTTAGCAAACATGTAGGAATAGGTCTTTCATGCCAACCCTTATCTGAGGATTAGGGCTACAGGTGTGAACAAGTTTCCTGATCTCAAGAAGCTTTCAGCCTAGAAATGGAGTTTAAAAAATACACATCAATAATGGCATACAATGCAAACTGAACCAAGAAGAGAGTTAAAGAATAAACTGCCAGAGGAGTTGATCGAGAAATGTTTTTTTTCTCTCTCCTTTGAGAAGAGTTTAAGAGACTATTTCTCATTGAATATAGCAGGCAGAATTTACCTGGCCCCTGGTGTACACCACATGAATAATTCCTGGGACAGTGACTATGATGAATTTTACTGCTAATAATAATAAGGGGAAGAGTTGATCTTAAAGTAGGGAGATTATCTGGTTGGGCCTGACCTAATTACAAGTCTTTTAAAAGCCCAGAATGTTCTCTGGTTGGAAAAAAAGGAAATTAGAGAGATTCACAGAATGAGAAGGATTTGATGTAAGAGACATTGTTGATGAGATGATGTGTAAAAAGGACCAAGTGACAAGGACCTGAGAGTGGTCCCCAACTGACAGCTGGCAAGACAACCTAGCTGTGGGATCTCAGTCCTACAACCACAGGGAATGAATTCTGCCAGCAACCTGAAGGAAGTGTGGGGGCAGACCTCTTCCTTGTCAAGCCTGTTTTTTTTTTTTTTTTTTTGGAGACAGAGTCTCACTTTATCACCCTCAGTAGAGTGCCACACAGCTCACAGCAACCTCCAGCTCCTGGGCTTAGGCTATTCTCTTGCCTCAGACTCCTGAAGCTAGGACTACCGATGCCCACCACAACACCCAGCTATTTTTTGGTGTAATTTGGCTGGGGCCAGGTTTGAACCTGCCACCCTCAGTATATGGGGCCAGTGTCCTACCCACTGAGCCGCAGGTGCCTCCTAGTAATTTTGTTGTTGTTGTTGTTGTAGTTTTGGCTGGGGCTGGGTTTGAACCCACCACCCTCGGTACATGGGACTTGCACCCTGCTCTCTGAGCCACAGGGGCTGCCCCCTCTAGACATCTTGACTTTAGCCTCAGGAGACCCTGAGCAGAAAACCCAGCCACACCATGCCAATTTTCTGATCTTTAGAATGACTGGGTGTTGCTTTAAGCTGCTAAATTTGTGGTAATTTGTTATGCAGCAACAGAAAACTAATACAAGCACTTATAACACTGTGCTCTTATTAGCTGTGAATATATTAGTTTCCTCAAGTATGGGCTCCTTAGACGTGGGCTGTATTTAATTATCCTTGTAATGTTAGGGTCATTCATAAGATAAGCATTCCCTAAAATGCCAATGAATAAAAGTTTAAATGAGATGCAGAGATGCAGATGAGGACCTGGATATGCTGTGGCCATTTCCTTTTCTCAAAGATGGGCAGATTGATACTGAGACTAAAAGGAGAAGGGGACAAAAGGAGGCGGCTCCCCTTCAGTCAAACGCTCCATGGCCTATTACAGAGGCAAACGAAGTGACCTCTCCTCAGCTGCCCTAATATCAGCTTAGGTGAATTTCCTTCCAATGACATTGCTCTTAGAAGTACTCTTAGCCAGGATACCCCTCTGTGATTTGAGAATGGCTCCAACATTCACTAGCTGGATTACCTTGAACAAGATACTTCACCTTCCTTTGCCTCAATTTTCTTATCTGTAAAATGCAGATCATAATACTGTGTAGGTTTGTTGTGAGAATTAAACTGTCACAATAATTAAAGATAGTACACATAAATGATGCCCACACCCAACTCAAGCAGGGGCTTCAGGATTTATATTTCACTGTAACACCTTAGCTATAGGTGAAAGCTAAATTTAAGTATTTAAAAGCAGTCAAAATAGAAGGTGAAAAGTCTTTGAACCTCATTAATTCATTTTTTATGAAACATTGTTTTTAATATGACACAAAAGGAGTAAGAGTGAAACTTATGTACTATCTACCTTGCTTACAAATAGTTAAAACCCCTCATTGTTACTCCCTGATGACATCCCCACTCCCAAACTCCTGGAGATAACTACTACTCTGAATTTGGTGTTTGTTGTTTCCATGTATACCTTTATATTTTTACTATGGGTGTACGGGTGTCCTTCAACCACATCAGTATTATTTTGCTTATTTTAAAAGTGGCATCATATTGATTGTTATTTTTTGTTCAGTACTGTTTCTAAAGCAGTTCTATGTTATTACATGTTATTATTGATCTTGACTCAAGATCAAGGGTTGGCAATTTTTTCTATAAAGGGCTAGTTAGTAAATATTTTAGGATTTGAAGGTCGTAAGACCCCACTGCAGTACAAAGGCAGCCACAGAAGGCCTGGCTGTGTTACTACATAACATTTTCATGTAATTTTAATATGTCATAGAAGTATCATCCATCTATTTAAAAACATAAAAACCATTCTTAGTTCCTATGCCAATACAAGTAGGAGGGGGGCCAGATTTGGCCTATGGACCATTGTTTGTCAATCCTGCTCCACATTACTCATTCTGATTGCTATAGAGTGTTTTATTGTACGTTCATTCACTTAAAAAAGTATTTAGTAAGCATCTACCAGGCACTGTTGCAGATCAGACACTGATCCTGGTTTTAAGAAATTTACTGTGTAAAGTAGGCAAGATAAGACATGTTAAGAAATAATAACATAGAAAGTGATAAAAGCTCTAGAGAAGTTTGGAAGGGCTGCCATGAGAGCTAACAGGATCTGAGGCAGAAGGGCTCATTTCACATCAGCACAGTGGTTGAGAAAATGGTCTCTGGAGCTGGGCTGCTTGTGTTTCCCTTCTGGCTCCACCATTCACTAATTGTGTGACCTTAAATAAATTACTGCACCTCCCTGCGACTCAGTTTTCTTATCTGCAAAATGCAGATTATAACAGTGCACAAGTATGGTAAGAAAATTAAATTGTTAAAAGAATTAAACATAGTACATGTAAAGCACCTGGAAGAGTACCTGGCTCATTGTAAGCATTATATAGATGTTAGTTTTGATTATTAAAGATAGAAGATCATGGAGGACTTTGTGAAGAAGTAGTAAATCAGAATGGACAAGATGGGTAGGGTTTAGACATACAGAAATGGAGAGAAAACATTCTAAGAAGAGAGAACAATGTATGGAAAAGCCTAGAGTAGCAAAGGATATATACAGAAAATTACAAGGTAAGTAAAGGAGAACAGTAAGAAAGAAATTTAGAAAGGAAATTTGTGGCCAGACCACTGAAAGCCTTGAACACAAGGCTAAGGATTTTGGACTTTGTCCTGTAGGTGATGAGGACCTACCAAGTTTTATAAACTAGGAAATGACCCGATGCTTCCAGGATTTGGCAGCTGCGGGAGGCAAGTTTCAGATAAGTGTCCGAGGTTAAGATGTAACTCTGATAGCCCAGGGAGGGGGCCCTCCACTCAGGAAAAGGTAGTGAGCTTTGGATGTGGGGAACACAGGGAGGCATTTTAAGATACATTACCTACTGTTAAGCCTGGGTGATTGGGAGTGTGGTGGTGCCATCTGAAATGGGAAATACAGAGAAGGTTTAGAAAGTCATCTGTTGCTTTCATATTTCTAGCCCTTTGCCTGGAATGCCTGCACCTTGCAGATGCATTCCACAGGAGCTAGCATGGGTCTTGAAAGTTCTTTCCAAAATGCATATCTGATTAAGGTCCTACTTAAAACTCTTCAATAGCTTCTTATAGCCTGTAGGAGGCATTCATAAACCTTTGATCTCAGGCTGCCTTTCCACTCTTAAAAATTATTGAGGACCTTGAAGAACTTTTTTATGTGCACTTTGTTACTTCTATCAATATTTACTGTTTTAGAAACTAAAACTGAGAACATTTTAAAAAATTATTAATTTGGCTTGGCGCCTGTGGCTCAAGCGGCCAAGGTGCCAGCCACATACACATGAGCTGGTGGGTTCGAATCCAGCCCCAGCTCGCCAAACAACAATGACAGCTGCAACCAAAAAATAGCCAGGCGTTGTGGCGGGCGCCTGTAGTCCCAGCTACTTGGGAGGCAGAGGCAGGAGAATTGCTTGAGCCCAGGAGTTGTAGGTTGCTGTGAGCTGTGATGCCAAGGCACTCTACCCAGGTCGACAGCTTGAGGCTCTGTCTCAAAAAAAAAAAATAAATAAATAAAATAAAATAAAAATAACTTATTAAATCATTAAAAATTCTAATAAACTCATTACAGGTTAACATAAGCCCATTTTAAATGAAAAATAACTATATTATTTAAAACAAGAAATTAATAGTAGTGTTTTACATTTGTGGATATCTCTTAATGCTTGGCTTAAAAAAAGTGAGCAGGATTCTAAAATGTTTCTGTATTTTGTTGTGATATCTTATGTTCTACGGAAAATTTCACTGTATACTTGCAAAAGAATGTGAGTGAAAAAAGCAAAAAAACTTATAAGTATTTTTTGGAAAATAATGCTGAGTTCACTACCCCCAGAAAGGAGCTCGGGAGCATCCAGGGGATCCTGGACCACACATTGAAAACCACTGACTTACAAAATAAATTCAAAGCTCTTCGTCTAGACATCCCAAGACCTCTTTCTGTGTTCTGGATTCCTTTACCTCTGACTTCAGGATCACCACCGCATCGATGGCACCCTTATTCCCACCATACCATCCCCTCCAGCCAGCCAGCTTGGTAACTGGCCTTTATCCTCTCCTCCTCTTGAAATGAGCTTACCCCTTGCAGACTCGTGCAGGAGCCAATTTGAACATGATTAATTTTGCTATACCTCCTTTGACCCACCCTAACTCCGCTGACTGTTCCCTGCAGGCAGAGTACAGGTTCTGAAGTCAAGCGGGCTGGGGATGAAATCTCTGTCCCTCAATAACGAGTTGGGTGACTCTGGACAAGTAACTCCACCTCCCTGGGCTTCAGCTTCCTCACTGCTAAAAGGAAATGGCAGTTAAACAGGACGGTGGAGCAAACAGTGCTGGTGGCTGGTGAAGGAGTGACCGTACGTACGTGCTTGGCCGCCCACGGGCTCAACGCATACTCGGTGAAGGGATGAACCTTCAACGGAGGAAGCTTGGAAGCTTGTACTCACTGGGTTCCCCGCACCGTTCCGCGGGCTCAGCAAGCTCTAGGGCAAGTGCGTTAGGGCAAGTGACCCCGGGGTGGAGATGCGAAGCTAACTTCCTCAAGGTCATCACACAGCCAGCCACCAGCAGAGCCGGTATTCGTCCAAAGCGGCGGCCCGAGTCAGCCGGACTTCAGGGTCAGGGCCAGCGCTCCTCCACCGGCCCAGCGTGGCCTCAGAGCCCGCTATAAGGCGGCGGCATTAGAGCCCGAGCCTGAGTCCCCAGGACTCAGTTTACCCATCCGGGAGACATGAACCCGAAACCGGCGCCCGCCCCCCGGCTTAGAGAGCCGCAGGCAGTTTGTCTCGCCAGGCTAGGGGGCCTCCGCCCCGCCCCCCCCGGCGCTGCGCCCCGCCCCCCGGCGCTGCGCCCCGCCCCCCGCGCGTGAGCCCAAAGGCCGGAGCGCGCGCCACCTCGCGGCGGGAGGCGCGGGGGCGGGGCCCGGGAAGCTCCCGCCTCCGCCCCCCCCACGCCACCGCCGCCGCCGCCTCGGTGGAGCCCCCGGCTCTCCGGAGCCGCCCGCCCGCCCCCTTTTCGCGTCCTCGCTCCCTTCCTGCGCAGCGGAAACATGGCGGCGAGAAGGGAGTGAGCCGCCCCGCGCCCCGCGCCCCGCGCTGTCGCTGCGCCCTCAGGTAAGCGCCTTGCGGCCCCCTCAGCTCGCCTGAAAAGTCCGCGCCTGGGGGGCCGCCCTGTGTTTAGACGGCGGCCGGACCTGCGCAGCTGCTGCGTCTGCCCCTCGGGTTTGGGGTCCGCCTGTCGGTCTGGCCGGCCTGCCTGTTTGCGATGAGCGCGGGGCCCCGGCCCTTCCCCAGCCGTGTCAGCCGGACCCGGAGCCCTGGCAGCAGTTCTACATCTGCGGTCCGGACGGCGGGACCCAGTGTCTGGCCCGCGACTCTGACGCGGCAGGGTCGGCCCGCGGGCCCCGGCATGGGAACCCCAAGGGTAGGGGCTCTGGGGAGGGTCGTCATCGCCGGGCAGACACTGAGGGGTCGTTGTGTCCAGGCCCGTGGGACTGGGGTGGGCCGGGGAAGCTTGGCTCTGGGCCGAGGGCCGGGAGTCTGCGGTCGGCGCGACGTCTGTCTGAGCGCAGGTCTGTAGGTTCTGGCCAGCCAAGTCCTGGGTCAGGGCAGGCCGGGACCGAGGTCGGAGGGGTGGCTTGGTCTGGCTAGAGCCAGGGCTTCTAGTGCCCGGAGCTGTCAGCACAGTCCTCTGAGCTGGGCTGGGCTCCAGCGCAGAGCTGCACGGGACAACTCACGTGTGCCGTGAACCCCGAGCTCCGCTGGAAACGGGTGGGGAGAGCAGGTTTCTAATCTCGAATGCGCGATACAGCAGGAGCAGCCTGGCACCGAAGTGAGCTAACATTGAAAGGAGTGCCCAGGGCATGAGTGAACCCCAGAACATCTCCTGACCGGAAGGGATTTTAAAAGTCTCTAGGGTCCCGCTCCCTAATCTTATGTCAAAGTAAGTTTGGAAATCCCAAATTCCACTCTAGTAATTTGACGAACCTGTTTGGACACCTCTTTAAGTGATGAGAAGCTAATCTAAGCTCAATTTCCGGCACAGGTTTGGTTATAAGTCTAAAGAAACAGCTGGCTCCCATCCTTCTTAGTTCTTTTTCCTTATGGGCAACCGTTAAGATATCTGAAGACAGTAATCATGTCCCCTGAGTCTTGTCTTCGTTTCCAGTTCCAGTATGCTTGGCTTTCCGATCCATTCTCTGAACCAGCTCTAGTTTGCCTATATCCCCTTTAAAGGAGAACTTCTTAATGTAGAGAGGAGACAAAACCTAACAGTTTCCCCCAAAACCTCCTTGGCTCCAAGGATTGACCTATTTAAATGAAAAGTACTCTGTTTCCTCGTTTCTTTGCTGTTTTGAACTCTAAAATAATTTAAAAAGACATCTACTAGCTTTTGTTCAAACTAAAAGAGATTCTATTTTGTGGAAATTTGGGGGTTTCCCTCTTTTTTAAAATGTCTGTAAACAGTTTATCAAATGAACTAATATGTATCAGAATGTTTTAAAGCACTACATATAATGTGCCTTACCAATATAAGACTTTATTATTTTTACTCTGAAAAGAATTGAGACTTAATTTGGTGCCAAACTGCAATTTAACATTTGGTTGGAGAGGGAAATGCTTTATTACATTGACCTCTTTGGTCTATTTCTAACTGCCAGCAGAAGGCCCAAAATTACTATGAAAAAGAACACTTTTTGTTATTTACCAGCATTATTTTTTGCTTTTTTAGCTTTGGTGGTATTTGGGCTTAAGTTTTTAAAAAGGATCTCTTACCAACCCCCTAAATTCCTGCCTAATCAACTCTACAGATTAGTAGTTTTGTTTTGTTTTGTTTTGTCATGGCCTTGTAGATAGAATGTTAAGCTCTTGTTTCTGGGACCCTGTTCAAATTCTAAGCAAAGTTTCACTGTTTTTATAACTTAGACAAGCACATACCAGCAGTCAGAACTGGCTCTTTATCTTTGGTCTTATGTCTTCATTTTTTAAACTGGTCAGTTGTTTTGAAGTTTGTACCTCATATGTCAAGTTTTGATTTCTGGTATGTTTGTGCAAATACTATTTCCCTGTTATGTAAGTTGATTAAAAATTTGTATAGTCATTCTATTCAGAACTATATAGAATCCAAGAAAGGTTCTGGTTTCTTCCCTTCAAAGGATTTGGAGTTAAAGGTACTAAAATGTGAGAAAGGACTTGTGTAAATATCCCACTGAAAATTTAAAGTTAGCATGTTCTAACCTTCATCGTACACTTTTGTACCTACTGTGGGTAAGGCACTGTGCTATGTGCTATGCTTAGCCAAGTATAACAAAGATGAATAAGATACATTTCCAATCCTTATGGAGCTGGTAAATTAGATGCTGAAATGTATTATCTTGGAATAAAAGGTGAGAACTATATATACCTGAGGTATGCAAAGTGAGAGCTGTGGTTGCCCAAAGGCGAGAGTGCTTAGATTAGCCTAGGAGTTAAGTGAAGGCTTTGGGAACAGATGACACCTGATCCGAATCTTTTTTTTTTTTTTTTTTTTTAGCTTTTTATTTATTTATTTATTAAATCATAGCTGCATACTTAGTGCAATCAAGGGTACGATGTGCTGGTTTCATATACAATCTGAAGTGTTTTCATCAAACTGTTTAACTAAAGTATTATTATTATAGGCAAAGATGAATAGAAAGTGTGCTTCAATCAGAAAAAACAACTTAAGCAAAGGCATCAATATGAGAAAAGGAATGGCTTGCATAGTGAACCACCAGCAGTTTGGGACTGCTGAGAATGTAACAATAAAGATGTAAGTGATAAGTTATGAGGCTGGAAATATAGGCAGAGGCCATGTCATAGTGGATCTTGTATACATAAGTATTCAAAATTAATTCAGTAGGTGATTTTTTTTTTTTTTAAATCAGGTAAAGGTTTCTATCAGACATAATTGAAATAGCATTTTAAAAATGTGGTCTGGCTGGGCAATGTGGCTTATGCCTGTAATCCCAGCGGTTTGGGAGGCCAAGGCAAGATTGTTTGAGCTTAGGGGTTTGAGACCAGCCTGGGCAACACAGTGAGACCCTATCTCTACAAAAAATAAAATTAACTGGACATCATGGTGAGTGCATGTAATCCTAGCTACTTGGGAGGCTAAGGCTGGAGAATTGTTTGAGCCTGAGCGTTCAACACTGCAGTGAGCTGTGATCGCACCACTCCCTGGGTGCAATCTAATCTGCGTGACTGAGCAAGACTCTGTCTCAAAAAAAACAAACAAAAAAAAACCCCGAAAAAAACCACATAAGGATAAAGAGAAAGGGGTGAATTTGAGAAAAATCTATGAGGCTTTATAAATTATCGGATGTACAGGTAAAAGGATGAGGAGTCCAGTGTGATGCTCAGGTTTTTCGCTTTGGTGACTAGGGGTATAGTGGTAATATTAACTGAGACGGAAAACGATGGATTAATTTAGTTGTGAACTTTTAAAGATTTTGCAGTTCCTTGAGTTGATCAATGAGCAAATTTAGTAGAAGAAAGCTGGGAGGGGAAAGTGTGGCCAGAAAGTAGAATATTGAAAATAAACTGTCTAATGTGGAGCTCTTCTAGGTGACAGCTCAATCTCTGTTTGTGGGTAGCTGAAATATGCAGCAGAAGATCAGTGAAGCTGAGTATGACAAGGAACTGTGAGGTCAGTGTATTGAATGTCATCCATGTGGATAGTGAAATAATTTAGAATGATAGGATGTGAGGAAGATATGAAGATTGTGACCCAGGTGCAGTGAAGATAGAGGATTAATCAGGAGGGTGGTAGATGACAGATGAGGAGGTGGGGTAGAGAGTGATACAGCCAGATGGTGCAAACCTCAAAGGAGGATGGGTTTTTAAGCACAAGAGTGGAAAAGTAATGGTTTTTGACTTTTACTTCTTAGAAGCAGAGTTCTTTCTGATCTCTTCATCTGTATTCAGGACTTATATTAATCATTCTGTTTGCTCTGAAGAGTCTGTTCTTAGTCTTAGAAAGTGGGGGGGCAAATACCACATCAAACCATTTCTGCTAATACTTAATGACAAAAAGCAGTGGAGGTTTTTCCCCTGATGATTATTACTGAGTGAATAAGAAACAGTCAATTACAACAGTGAGGATATACCCATGGTTTCTGGGAGAAAATAATGAAAAGAGCCTAGGCTTTGAAATTAGAAATTCAGATCTAGACTCTGTCTCTTATCTAGCCTTATAACTAGTAAAATAAATTGTTTATTCTCTGTAAGCTTCAATGCCCTTATCTGTAAAAAACAAATTCCTACCTTATAGGGTGTCACAAAGATTACGTGAAAAAAAAATATATATATACACACACACATACAAAATCACTAGGAAAGCAGTTGGTGCTTCATAGATGCAAAGTAAAATATTAGTTACCTTCCACCTACCCTTAAGGGGCTTATGGTTTGCTAGCAGAAATGAATTTTTCATGCTTAACCTAAATTGTAAAACACAATATAGTTTATAATTAATAACAGGCTTAGTGTAATTAAGATACTCTAAGGGAAGTAGAAGAAAAATGATACAGAAGTTTAGAGGAGAGTGCCGTAATTTCTCAACATTTGGAAACAAGGCTAGGCATTTCGTTCAAGATGAATTTCATTTGGGCCATGGAGAGCAAATTTTAATAGATTAAATAATAATTTAGGTAACAGTATAAAGTAGAGAAAGTAAGGATATGTTTGTTAAAAACAGAATGGTTGCCACAGATTTGCGTATTGTGATTATGTCAGTGAATAGGGAAAAATGTGACTAGAGAGAATGGCTGGGGCTATAGTAGTAAGGACCTGAAACTATGTGGTTTGGAGTTGATACTAGATATACTAGGGAGGCATGGATTGTACATCCTTTCCCTACCTCAGTTTACTATTTGTAAAATTTATGAGCATTGATTCAGAAACTTCAGACTTTTTGGAGTAAACCAAGTTAGAATGTTCACATTTGAAAATAAGCTCCTTTAGGCCAATTTTTGTTTTAAAAATAACTACTAAGACTTGTTTCGTAGTTATAGTTTAATCTTTGCAATAACCATGTTTTGTAGATAGCATTGTGGGGTTAAGAAACATACAAGATCTCACTGGTAGAAAGTGACCAAAGATGCTCTGATTTTAGATTTTGCCTTTTCCATTCCACATACTGATTTAGGTTTGGAAAGAAGCCTGGGTTCCTCAGTGTCACTAAAGATTAACTGTACAATCCCAGGCTGATCATTTTTACTCTCTCATTTACAAAATGAGGGAATGCATAACAATAAGGTTTAACTAAGATTAAATGCCTAAAGTACTTTATATAATGCTGGGCACATAAAGGCCACAAATGTTGGGTTCTTCCTCCTGCATCTGTAAATAAGGGAATTTAACTTAACCTTACCATTAAGTTAAGGCCTTAATGCTAATTCCCTAGCCACCAGGGAACTGCAATAACTAATTACAGTTGGCCCTGTATATTCATGGTTCCACATCTGTGGATGCAAGCAACCATGGATTGAAAATATTTGGGGGTAAAAAGGATGGTTGCATTTGTATCGAACATGTACAGACTTTTTTTCTTGTCATTATTCCTTAAATAGTACAGTATAACAACTATTCACATGGCACTTACATTGTATTAGATATTATAAATAATCTAGAGAATAGCCTGTAGGACTCAGGAGGGTGAGGCAGGAGGATCACTTGAGGCCAGGAGGCACTATACCATTTTATGTAGGGACTGGAGCATCCAGGGGTTTTGGTATCCATGGGGATTCCTCAGGAGGGTGAGGCAGGAGGATCACTTGAGGCCAGTAGTTTGAGGCTATAGTGAACTATGATCTTGTCACTGCATTTCAGCCTGGGTGACAGAGCAAGACCTCATCTGTATATCCAGTGTACTCAATACTAACATGAAGCCAGTAGACAGACAAATACATGCTCACACAAGGAAAAAAATTCAAGTTGCGGGGAGAAGGGGGGGGATTTTTGTGCTTTCACTTAATGGGATACAACTACAACAGGGACTATAGCTAACAAATGTAAACACTGTAACCTAATTGTACCCTCATATTCATCTGAAATTTTAAAAAAAGACTCCCTCTCTAAAAATATGTGTTTGAATCATGATGGTTAAAAAAAAAAAAGGAAGAAAAAAGTGTGTATTTGTAAATATATACATACACATATATATGTATTTTTATATATATTATATATACATATATATACACACACACACACACAGGAGGAGATGTGTAGGTGATGTGAAAATACTATACCATTTTATATAGGGGCTGGAACATCCAGGGGTTTTGGTATCCATGGGGATTCCTAGAAGCAATCCTCTGTGGATACGGAAGGACAACCGTACTTTGTTAACCTTATGGCCAGGTAAGTCCAGCGCCTATATAAAATTTTTATTCTTGCTTCTTTGTTGCATTCTGACTTTTAGGCTCCATTACTTAATAAGCTTCAGTTTCCTTATCTGAAAGGGGGATAATAATAGTACCTACTAGGTACTATGATACCTTAAGATTTTTATTTAAAAACGAGGCAAACTATATGAAAGAGATTAGTGTCTAGCATATTGTAGGAATGCTATATATATTATATGTTACTTTTATTATTACTACTTAATCTTCAAAACATTAAAAAGGCAATAATAGCCTCCTCCTTTTACAAACAAAGGAAACCAAGATTTAAAGGCTTAGAACCTTACTCAAGTCATGTCACACAGAGGTGGCAGAGTCCATGGAACTGCTCTGATCAAGGTTATCTTTCTCCCTCCCCCTTGGTGCTAACATGGGAGATGCAAGGCAGAAGGGGCAATTTTCAGGCCTTAGCAGCAGTGTTTCACATTTGTGATTATTCCCTCTTAAAACATTTTTTTTTGCTTTCAGCTTCACCACACTTCAGTATTTCGGTTCCTCTTTGGCTACTTCATTACAAGTGTTCTTTGAGTGAGAGCCCAATCTTCTCTTTCCTGTCTTTGATTCTACATTCTCTTAACAGTCTCATCCACTCAATTGGCTTCCAATAACGTCTATATGCCCATGACTCAAATTTCTATATATAGTCAAAATTTATCTCTTTTGAGTTTTAGACCTTATTTTTAACTACCTATAGACAGCCTCACAAACCGCTGTATACCACTATCCCCACCTTAAAGTCAGTGTGTCCCAAACTGAACTGACCATCCTTGCCACTTTTCCTGCACACCTCATGTTTGAGAAAATTTCTCTGAGGTATAGAGACATTTATGTTCATTTAATACATGGTGGTTACTTAGCTAAATAAGATATAATCCTTTCATGGAGCTCATAATCTAGGAGGGGAAGATATATAATTAACACACAAACAGTATAAATTTAAATGCTGTGTAACTGCATAAACACTTCAGAAATTCAGAGATGGAAGGAGAGGTCACTGACTTCTGGGTTGATCATATAAAGTCTTCAACTTCATTGCTTAAGGAAAAGCTAAACATAGGTAATTTAAGAATAAATGCTAAGATGGAAGGTACAAGAATTTGGGAGCAGAGTTGCTTTTGGAAAGGTAAGGGTGAAAAACTTTCCTTTCTCTTAAATACTTGGGATATAACAGATTCCATTAAGATCGAAATTTTCATAGGATAGGTCAGTCCTTTTTAATTAATTTTTAGTTAAAATCATAACTATACATTTATGAGGTACAATGTGATGATTTGATATACAATGTGGAATGTTTAAATCAAAGTGATTAACATGACTATCAGTCACCTCACTTATTTTTTTTGTGGTAAGACATTTAAAATTTACCCTTAGTTATTTTGAAATATATCCCTGCATTATGCACATTAGGTGAGATCCCACCAAATTGCCTCCCTCCTCCCACCAATCGCCTTCCCCTCCCCTCTGTCTTATCTGTCTTCTCCTTTGCTTAACTATAATTGTTTCTTGAAAGAAAGTATCTTAGGTTCAGTTATCTGAAGTATTGGAGCATTCATTGAGCACTAGACACTTCAAAGACAGAGATAGAGAATACTCAGTATTGTGAAAGTAGGAGACAAAAATGGTCATTATAACATGTAGTGAGCACAGTAGGACTAGTAGTTGTAGTATGGTAAGATATCTATATATCTCTTATGGGCTAAATTATGTTTCCCCCAAAATTCATATGTTGAAGTTCTAACCCATAAATCCTTAAAACGTGATTATATTTTGAGATAGGGCCTTTAAGGAGGTATTATAATTAAGGTAAAATGAAGTTATATGATTGGTGTCTTTGTAAGAAGAGATTAGGGTGCAGACACATAGATCACATGAAAACCAAGGGAGGCTCGGCACCCGTAGCACAGTGGTTACAGCGCCAGCCATATACACCAAAGTTAGTAGGTTCAAACCCTGCCCAGGCTAGCTAACCAACAGTGACAACTGCAACAAAAAAATAGCCAGGCGTTGTGGTGGGCGCCTATAGTCCCAGCTACTTGGGAGGCTGAGGCAAGAGAATCGCTTAATCCCAAGGGTTAGAGGTTGCTGTGAGCTGTGACCCCACAGCACTCTACCGAGGGTGACATAGTGAGACTCTGTCTCAAAAAAAAAAAAAGAAAGAAAGAAAGCCAAGGGAGAAGGTGGCATCTATAAGCCAAGGAGAAGGGCTCAGAAGAAATCAACCCTGTTGACACCTTAATCTTAGACTTAAGTCTTTAGAACTTTGAGGAAATACATTTTTGTTGTTTAAGCCACCCTGCCGGTGGTTGTGTTGTGGCATCTCAGAGGAGTTAGGGAGCTCTTCCACCTCCCTAGGAACTTCCGGGATGTTATAGGTAGCATTGGGAGATGGAAGGTGAGGAAGGAGGGAGATAGTTACAGTTGCATATTATTAAGGATGTCATATATATATATTTCTTACTTAATTTGAAACATGTAATAATACTGTAACATATGATACCAGGTCATTGTAAACCCTGTTTACTGATAAGGAACTGAGATGCAGATGGAGTAAATGATATCCCTAATAGCAAACAGATAGTCTATGTTAGAACAACTCCTCCTAACAACTCCTGTCTTCTTACCACAGGTTTTGTGGTTTGTCCACAGTGATGCCATTGCTTCTTATGACGTCCTTTTTAAAACCTTATGCTGTCTGAACCTCTTGCTGGTTCTGTTACAAATCATAATGTATATATTAAAATTTGAAGCATAGTAAAGACTGGTGCATTATTTTTCCTTTGTATTTACTTTAAATATTATATTTATTTACTTTTTAAAGCATGTCCATATTGTATACTTATTTTAATCATAATGTCTATTGCTTATTGACTTATTATATTATTGACACATTTCCACGTTTTATTATTTTTTTATAATTGCTTTTTACTCATGCTTATATAAACTTTCTTTGGAAGCATTCAAACATGATGGAAATAAAAGCTATTTTGGCCATTGTGTCCTGTTAAGTATAATAGAAAATATAAGAACCAGTATACTTGTTCTTGAAGATACTTAATAAGAGGACAGAAAATCATTTGTATTAGAATTTTAGACTTCTAACCCTAATTTTGTAGTTTTCTGCCTTGTCTCCAGTTGCCTAAAGGGACTGCCAGAAAGTCTCTAACCTAGATTAAATTTGTTTCATTAAGAATACATGAATTTGGGAATATAATATGACACCTAATAAGCATTGAGGATCAGAATTCCAAATTAAGAGGATGTAGGGGTTTGGAAACATTGTCTAATTTTTTTGTGCAAATTTTTTTTGTTCATTTAACAAATGTTTATTAATGTCTACCAACTGCCAGGCATTGTGCTGTGTATATTGACAAACTTTAAAAATGAAAAGATCAGCCATAAAGTTGAAGAATATATTTGTGGTACATTTAATAGCCAAATATTACTATCTGTAATAATAAAGAATTCCTAAAAATCAGTTAGGAAAAGACGAATCAATAGAAAAATGACAAGGTGTAAACAAGGCAACGTAAATGTTTATTAACCGTTCCTTAGTAATTAAGTAAAAGCAAATGGAAGCTCTAATGAGATAACATTTCACACCTATCAGATTGGAAAAAATAAAGAAGTTTGATAATACCAAACATTGATGGAGATGTGGAGTTAAGGGAATTATTGGACTCTATTGATAGGAATAAAAATTGCACAACCTTAGTGAAGAACAGTTTGACAATATCTGTTAAAGCTAAAATGCACTTAATTTACAATCCAGCAATCTCATTCCTGTGTATATACCCTTTAGAAACTCACCAATGTATGCATAAAGAGATGTACAAAAATATTCATGCAACATTGTTACAGCAAGAAGTTTGAACTAGTCCAAATATATGTCAAAAAAAGAATAAAACTATTGTGGTATACTTGCCAATGAAATTCCATTTAATAAGATGAATGAACTAGATCTATATAGTAACTTGGGTAAATCTCAGAAATAAAACGTTGAGTGAATAAGGCAAATTATAGAACACATTTATTTAAAGCTTAACATGCATGTATTATTTAAGGAGGCATACTTATGTAATAAATGTTTAAAGAAATACATGGTAGTTATAAGTATCAAATTGAGTATTGTGGGTATTTCTGAAGAGTAGAGTGGGCAGGACCAAGAATAATGTGGGGAAGAGCACACAACAGGGCTGAAATGATATTAGTAAATGTTTTTTTAAGGGAGTTGTGGAAATACGGAGGTGTTCATTCATTACTCTTGATACCTTTTTATATATTTGAACTTTTCAACATATGTGTATTTTTAAGGAATAATAGCAAATAGTTCTTTTTTTTTTCTTTTTTTTATTCCTCTGGCTGCCCCCTGCCAGGCCAGCGCCTATTAGATGTGGCACTGCCACAAAGACATCTGGCTTCTCACCTTCCTCATGGTTGCCCAAAGGGAGTTCTCTCCAATTCCTGTCAGGTATGCAGAGAAGACTCCCACAAATCTGAGAAGGGGTGGAGGTAGTGTGAGCTGGGCTTCCCCACAAAAAGTTCTTATTATGAGTATAATAATCCAGGGAGGGAAGGTAGCAGAAGTATAAAGAGATTTTATTTGGGTGAGTCATAAAATTTCTGGGTTTATAGGTATAAGATGGTCTAATATAGGCCATTTCAAGTGGCATTCATCCGCATTCAATCTAACATAACAAATGCCCTGGCTGAAATATATTAAAAGTTCTATGGGAACATGAGGATAGGAATAGCCGATGGCCAAAGGAGGGAAATGATCTTTGGAAAGGCTCCAGAGAGAGAGAGAATGCTATTTGGGCTGAATCTTAAAGGTTGAAAAGGAATTCATCAGACAGTAAGGAGAAGAAAGAAGGCTTTCCAGATAGAGGGAAAGACCTCTTTGGATGAAATCTGCTAGCTGGAATTTGTGACAGTCAAAGAATGTAGTGGAGTAAGACACTAAGGAGGAGGACAATAAAATAACACTCTAATAAACAGGTTCATAGAAGTTTGTTTTTTTTTTTTTCATAGAAGTTTTGACCTGTCCAAGGTCATGGGACTAGCAAGTGGTGGAACCAGCACTTGAACTCTGACCCTTTGGATCTAGAGACTATATTTTTGGCCAGTAACTTATATTCTTTTTTTTTTTTTTCCGGGGCAAAGTGAATGAATGTATCAATGAATAGACACAGTCCATTCATGGAATTGAGGCCTTGGAAATTCACATGAAATTGACCTAGGCATAGGAAATGGGGGTTCCACATTTAGTCCTAAGAGTAAAGTGAAGGAGACACCAAGGCACAGGTGTCTCCTCGGCAGTTGTCCAAGGTCACGGGACTAGCAAGTGGTGGAACCAGCGCTTGAACTCTGACACTTTGGATCTAGAGACTATATTTTTGGCCAGTAACTTATATTCTAAATCACTGTACTATAAGCAGAATCAGGGAAAAGTGGTATTTTGAATGCCAAAGGAACAACAGTAAATTTCATAAAGGGAGATACAGTCAATGGTTTGAAAGGCCCTAGGAAGATAAAATAGGAATACTGAAAAGGTATTCCTGGAGTCAGAGACCAGAAATCTATTCAGAAGAGATCTTCTCTGTATTGAAGTACTTGATATATCAACAAGATTGAGGAATTTTTATCCTATGCTATATGTATTCATAGTTGCTCTTACGCTAGTACTCTCCACAGCAGTTTTGTATAATTCTGAATTTTTATCAGTACAGGCAATGTTTGCTTGCAGGGATTGACATGTTTATTTTTTAACTTAATATATCCTATCTCACCAGACAAGGTAGGCAAAATATTACTAAAAAGACCTCTGAATAAAAGAATGAAATAATATAGTGAATCAGCATCATGATTATTTTTTAATTTGAGCAGATATCTGAATAGTTTCCTTGTTAGGGTTCAGTGCATATCTTTTAGTAAATTACAAACATTTTTGTATCCCCTCAGCCTTTTTGGTCTGCATCCACCTCTTGATTCTCAACCAAAGAACGTTTGCTGGCTACCAACTAAGGTTACAAAAGTGATGATAATAATATATGATTTCTTCCCTTAGTAAGTTTACTGTTCAGGTGACAGGTATAACTTTACCTAAGTACTTTTTCTTCCCAAAACCCGTAACACTAGTCTAATCCTGGGAAAAACACAAGACAAATCCCAACTGGGGTACATTTTACAAAATACCTGACCAATACTCTTGAAAACTTTTAAGGTCATCAAACAAGGAAAGTCTGAGAAATTATTAGCCAAGAAGACCCTATAAAGACATGATGACTAAATATAGTATAGTATTCTGGGTGAAGTCCTAGAACAGGAAAGGATATTAGGTAAAAACTAAGAAAGTCTCAATAAAGCATGAACTTTTGTTAATGTATAATATTGGTTTATTAATTGCAACAAATGTACCATACTAGTATAAGATGTTATCAAAACTATTTTTGCAATTTTTCTGTGAATCTAAAACTTCTAATAGAAAAAGTTTACAATAAAAGTAAAATAATTATAGATGCTATTCTTTGAGATTTAATTAAAACACATTTCTTCATAAACTGATGTTTACTTGTCTGATAGGTATGGCAAAGTCTGTTAATAGATACATGTGCCAAAGTGTCTTATACATATAGTGTCACAAATATGCTAAGTGTATTTCAATAGAGAGGACTCCAACAAATCCTTACCGCATAATAAAGTACTCCTCCCTTATCCACAGGGGATATGTTTCAAGATCCCCAATGGATACCTAAGACAGTAGTAGGTTCCTAGTACATTCTAAATAGGTATTGTTATAATTCCCTTCCTTTGTACTACTGGGAAAGAACAGAACTACCATTTCATACACTATGGGAGAAAACTAAGTGTATTTCCCCAATTTGGCTGATCACATGGATCATCTGGAATATTTATTAAGAAATAGCAGATACCTTACCTGGACATTCTGTTTTAGTAAGTTTGGGATATTTCCTCTGGTGATTCTTTTGGAAAAGAGCAGTGTTCTAGGTTTTAAATATTGGTAGTGTATTAACACTTTTTGGTTGCAAAGGTCAGAAACCCAACCTAAATAGATTGAGGAAAAAAGGAATTTATTGGCTCACTAAGTTTAAAAAAGGGCCTGGTGCAGGCAAAGGTATTTTAACCTACTTTTTGCTTCTAGGTTGTGTGTCCCAGCTTTATCAGGCAAGGAATGCATAAATAACTAAGTTGCTTGGGAGGACCTTAAGAGAATGTCTTTCTGAAGTCGTAGTCCTACTCATAGTTATAGGTCCTGCCTTTTTGCCTTTGCTCCTATTATTTTTAGCCCTAGGTAGAGTTTTCCAATTCAACAAGGCTCCTTTGTCAGCTGTAGGCAGAATGAACCTTTATTTAGAAAAGCCTTATTTCTTCCCAGTGCTTTCAGATTGACAAGTTTGCCCCCGAGCTGTTATTCTTCAATATGTATTGGTATGGCCAGGTTGTTTATAGCTGGCCTTTGTTTGAATTGATTGGATGATATCCAGACTGTACTGGTTAAATATTTTTAATATCTCTACTATTTCATATTATGCAGTATCTTTTTGGATAGGACTTGATTAAAGGTCACATGGATAGTGATACACATCACACCCTGCATTTTTCTTACAAGTTTCTTTTTTCACTATACTTCAGTAATGGTGAATCTCAGTACAAAACAGACTATAGTTTGATCAGCTGTCTCACACTAGATTGACCAACCTCGACATGGTATAGAGAAGTATGCAGTGCTCTGCCATCAGTTTTGATCCAGTCAGGTATACATTTTAATGACTCACTCGTACCACCTCTCCTCCACATTGCAATTTTTGTATTAATATCATATAGGGTTCTTTTGATTACAAGTGATATAGAAACCTACTTTGGTTAACTTTGTTTATAGTAGTAATTCCCAAACCTTGTTGATTATCAGAATCACCTAGAGAGATTTTTTTTTAATTAAAAATTCCATGAGCCAAAAAAGTTATTGAATTATGATCTCTAAGGGGATGGAACATACGAGTTAGTATTTAGGTCAGTCTGATGTCAGTTTCAGTGAATGACCTTGTCATTCATCTGTTTGCTCAGGCCTTAAAAACTGGGAGTCATTTTTCAAATTACTTTTTAACCATGTTTAGTTCATTGCCGATGAACTAAATATTCAGATATTTAGGAGATTCGGATATCCTTAATATCCTAAATATTAGTGAACCTTTCTGCCCCTTTTTATCATCACTTCCTTTATTCTAGTCTAGGCAACCACAGTTCTTCTTTTGGACCATTATATTAACTCCTGAAATGATTTTCATTCTTCTACTTTTGCACCCCTGCTCCTACCAAATAACAGATTGTATTATTTCTGCCAAAAATCCTTCAGTGGCTTCCCATTGCATTCATTATACAAGTGATATTTCCCCTTGTGGTATATATGATATAGAATCCACTTTCTTAGCCTCATGTGGTGCCACCATCCCCTAGCAAAGTTCCAGTCACACTGGCTCCTTTTTGTTTCTTGAAGGTAGGACGCTTTTTCCTGTCTCTGAGACTTTGTACATGCAATTTACTCTGCCTGGGAGGGTCTCCTCTTGATTTATTAAATCATAACTGTGTACACTAAGTGCATTTATGAGGTACAAAGTGCTGATTTGATATACAATGTGGAATACTTACATCTAACTGATGAACATAACCATCTCCTCATTTACTTACTTGTTGTGGTAAGACATTCATACTCTATTCTTAATAGTTTAGAAATGTATCATTGCATTATGCATATTAGATTAGGTCCACCCCAAAATACTCTCCCCCTTCCCAGCTTCCCCCCTCCCCTTGCCTCCCTGCCTTCTTCCCTCCTTCTTTCTGGACTATACTTATGTTTTACCATTCCTATGAATGTGTAGGTGATTATATACTGATTTCATAGTAGTATTGAATACATTGGCTGCCTTTTTTTTTCATTCTTGAGATACATTAATAAGAAGAATATGTTCCAGCTCCATCCTGGTAAACTGAAAAGATGTGAAGTCTCCATCTTTTTATGGCTGCATAGTATTCCATGGTGTACATATACCACAATTTGTTAATCCATTCATGGGTTGATAGACACTTGGGCTGCTTCCATGAGTTGGCAATTATGAATTGGGCTGCAGCAAACATTTTGGTGCAAATGTCTTTGTTATAAAATGATTTTTGATCATCTGGGTAAATACCTAATAGGGGTATTGCACCACTTATAGTCATTTGATCTTTGACAAACCTATTAAAAACATTCATTGGGGGAAAGATTCCCTATTTAACAAATGGTGCTGGGTGAACTGGCTGGTGACCTGTAGAAGAATGAAACTGGACCCCCGTCTCTCACCATTAACAAAAATTGATTCTAACTAGATAAAAGATCTAAAGTTAAGACATGAAACTATAAAAATATTAGAAGAGAGTGCAGGGAAAACACTTGAAAAAATTGGCCTGGGAGAATTTTTTATGAGGAGGGCCACCCCCTGGCTATTGAAGCCACACCAAAATTATATTACTGGGATCTGATCAAATTAAAAAGCTTATGCACAGCCATGAGCACAGTAAATAAAGCAAACAGCCAGCCTTCAGATGGGAGAAGATATTTGCAGGTCATGCTTCTGATAAACGTCTGATAACTAGAATCCACAGAGAGCTCAAAATAATAAGAAAAAAGAACAAATAACCCCTTTTCTATGTGGGCAAGAGACTTGAACAGAAAGAAAGTTCTCTGAAGAAGACAGGCGCATGGCCTACAGACACATGAAAAAATGTTCACTATCTTTAATTATCAGAGAAATGCAAATCAAAACCACTTTGAGATATCAGCTAACTCCAGTAAGATTAGCCTACATAACAAAATCCCAAAACTATAGATTTTGGCTTGGATGGAGTGAGAAGGGAACACTTCTACACTGCTGGTAGGAATGCAAGCAAATGCAGCCTTTTTGGAAAGAAGTTTGGAAAACTTCAAGGACCAGAATCTATTTAAAATAATCTCTGTTAGGTTAGTTTATAGAAAGAAGTTTGGAAAACTTCAAGGAACTAAAACTTCAAGGACCAGAATCTATTTAAAATAATCTCTGTTAGGTTAGTTTATAGTACCATGTGACTTTCCTTTGTAGTACTTATAGTAGTTTTAAATGAAGCCATGTTATTCATATTTTGGGGTACTGCTGTGTCTTATGTTCCATATTGTATCCTTAACACCTAGTATGTAAGTAGATGTTTGAGTAAATAATGTAACATACAATATTTGTTGACTAAATTAATTTGGATCTGGAAATTGAAGGCGTAATGGTTTTTCTCTCTAAACATCTACTTCCATACCTAAGTCTTTCATGACTACTTTTGCCTGTAGAGATCTCTTTAAAAGAACTTATTCATTGTTCACCAGATGCTTAACATTTACATAAGTAATCGTTATGTCAGCTGAAATTTTCTGTTTTATTCATATCTTTTATACTTTATATTTGCCTATAGGACTTCTCCCTCTAAACAGTTACTAGAGTTATTTTCTAACTTCCTTAATTACAAATCTGATCAGTTGTGGAACCACTAGGGCAGGGCTTTTTAGATGATATGTGCTGATAGAGCAACTTTAATTTTTGTTCATCTAAGACTAATGATTTTGCAAATGAAATAAAAGTGAATTATTAGAAAGATGAAATTTTTGAAAAGTCAAAATATAAACCTCAGGGTTTTTTTAGATTTAATGACCTAGAGTTATTCTTTTAAATTGCTATAGAGAATTTCGAAGTGTTTACTCTCAATACTGTATTTATTGTAAACAGGTAAGAAACAATTTGCCGATAAAGACTATATGTTGAGTAGTAGCACTGCTTTAGGTCTCTGCGAGAACATGTGGGAAGGAGTGTCATGGTGAGGTAGAGTAAACTGCCTTTTTGCTCCCTCTTTACCAGATATACTCTGTAGTTATAATGGTGTTTTGCATAAACTATCTTGTTTGAAGATAGTTCTTTAACCAAAAAATGTTGAAGAACCTCCAAAATTATTGTAAATTGGAATAAAAGAATAGAATTGGAATGTTCTTAACACAAAGAAATGATAAAAGCTTGAGGTGATGGATTACTCCAGTTACCCTGATTTGATCATTATAGATTGCATGCCCATATCAAAATATCACATATTCCCTGTAAGTGTGTATACCTAGTGTGTACCCATAATAATCAAAGATTAAAAATTTTAAAACACCTCTGGTCTGCAGGGTTTATTTCTGTTTCTTTAGAGTGACATATAAGATTCTTTATGGTGTGATTCCAGCATAGGGATTGGATTTCAAAGGATGCATGTAAAATTCTCAGGTGGACTGGCTATAGGGGGAAAGAAAACATTCCAAATGGAAGCAATCAGGCTGGGCACGGTGGCTCATGCTTGTAATCCTAGCACTCTGGGAGGCCAAGGTAGGTAGATTGCCTGAGCTCAGTAGTTCCAGACCAGCCTGAGCAATAGCAAGACCCTGTCTCTAAAAATAGCCGGTGTAGGCACAATGGCTCACATTTGTAATCCTAGCATTCTAGGAGGCTGAGGTGGGTGGATTGCCTGAGCCAGAGTGAGACCTTGTCTTTAAAAATAGCTGGGCATTGTTGCGGGCATCTGTAGTCCCAGCTGTTTGGGAGGGTGAGGCAAGAGGATCACTTGAGCCCAAGAGTTTGAGGTTGCTGTGAGCTATGATGCCTTGGTACTTTACCAAGGACAACAAAGTGAGACTGTCTTAAAAAAAACAAACAAATGAAAGGAATCCATATATGCAGTGTTTGGATGGCTGTGGTATTAAGGTTGAGGAGAAGTGAGGCCAGAGGGTAGCCAAGGGCTAAATCATCCCAGAATCCTATACAACATCCTGAGTTTAATGTCATTCTGTAGGCAAGATGGGTCAATGAAGAGTTTTGAGCAGGAAACAAAGATGATCCCGTAGTGTTGCAGGAAAACTGCTTTGATGGCATTGTAAATGGCAGAGGTCTTTGAAAGTTGACCAGCAGGAATTATCCCATCTAATATATGAACCTTTGAGAATTAGAGATGGTGCTGGAAATTAGCCTGCATCATATATAATCAATGTTTGTTGAATAAGGATTAAACCCAGGCCTTTTCCAAATCTACTTTTATTTTTACACATTAAAAGACAATGTTCTGCCCCCAATGAAATTTTAAAGACCCGTTAGGGATTTTGAAGGATAATTTTCTTTAAAAAGGTAAAATCATGACTCTCATACAAATATAAAATGAACAGAATTTTAATTCATGAATTATATGGGATACAGAAAGGTGGAACAAAGATAATTCCGAGAACACAAAGTACCACATACCTATAGCAGGGACTACTGAATTAATTTACAAATGGGATACAAAACTCACCAATATCCGCAGAGCATTAATCAGTTGCAATTCATGGACATGGTTTGCACTTCACTGGACAGGAATTACTTGTGTTACAATCAGTTTTCAACAAATTAATATCTCTTTTATAAAGCTAATGAAATACCCTACTTAAAGCCAAACCAAGTAGCACATCCTTATATGGTGAAGTATTTCTGGGAGGGTCCAGATTCTACTGATAGATTACGGTGAAATCTTTTTGTCTTATTTCAAAACCTTCCAGGGCCCTACAGGGATTTAGGACTAATTCTCAGAAAATTCAGATTTATAAGAGCTATTATAAAATTAAGGGTTAAATTACATGATTTGGACCAGATTATAGTTGGTCAGTATCCTCCCCCAGTTTTTCCTACTACCCCATCATATCAAATCAGTGACTCTTCATCTCAATAAAATGTCCTCTGGAAATGGCTGAGTCACACAATCCTATTCTCACTTTCAGGACCCTTCTTGAATATTTGAATTACCCCTTCCCAGAAATAAAAATCTTCTCCTAAACTCGCCAGCCTAAGTTATTTAGGTAGAAAAAAGTAGGGGGAAAAAAAGGCCTTTTAGGTGCCAGGTGTCTGGGTTTTCCAAGCATTACTTCTGTAGAGTTCCTTGGCATAATGCTATCTTCCTCCTTAGCACCATGCTGTGTCTCTGTACCGGCTCTTTTGCAGTAAAATAATAGGTGCTTTCCTAAGAAGCCACATATTATAAAGAGTAAGTATAGCGAGTGTTATTTCTTTTTTTTTTTTTTTTTATTTTATTTTATTTTTATTTTTAATGTATTTTATTATTCTTCATTACATTATTCCCCCCCCACCCGTCCGTGATAAGACAGAATTGATTTACAGAAAAGAATACAGGAAACACCAAAGCTCCTGGTAGTGGGAGAGATTTCAAGTAGGGAAAGAGAAGCTCTCTCCGTTCCTCTCCCGGTCTTTCCCCGTCTCCT
>CAUYRH010045916.1:0-38213 GCA_963574655.1 Perodicticus potto
AGTGTCTTTTCCACACCACAGGATCCCGGGCCCCCTGCACCGTCAGACCTCACCAGGATTCTGCCCCTGGGGTAGCACTGACAGAACACCTATTCCCAATGATCTAGGGAAAAGACGCTCGCCATTTTGGGCATTCCCATATGTTTGTATCAGCCTCGTGCCTGAGCTGTGTGGGTCTCCGTGGGACCTAGCAGCGCGCCTTTCTGGTCATCAAACGCTGAGATCCACTTTTCAGTGGAATTTTTTCCCAATTAGGTTTTGTGAGTTGCGACCTGCTGTCCTCCCTGTGGGAGGGGCCGGCTGCCCCTCCGCCGTTCAGGGGGAAACAGTTTACAGCAGTTTCCGCCGTTATGAACTATATTTCAAACACAACAATCCACCAAATTGCTGTGCATCGCCAGCTGCTCATCCACTCCGACAATTCACACGGGGCAAGGTCCAGTACTCCCTCCCTCTCACCTGCTGACCGGGGAGTGATGGACTATGGGACCGTCACTGCCACCATCTTCCCGCTTCTCCTCCATGTTTGGGTGTTTAAATGATGTTTTGGGAAAATCCTGCTCCTACAGTGTTGAAGAAATTTGATCTTTCAGAATTCTTTCCTTCAACCAGTTTGTATCTCTGTGTCTAGAGTAGGACTACTCAAATAACCAGAAGGGTTTTTTTTTTTGAGACAGAACCTCAAGCTGTCACCTTGGATAGAGTGCTGTGGCATCACAGCTCACAGCAACCTCCAATGCCTGGGCTCAAGCTCGTGAGTCTCCTGCCTTGGCCTCCCAAGTAGCTGGGACTACAGGCACCCGCCACAACGCCCGGCCATGTTTTGGTTGCAGCCGTCATTGTTGTTTGGCGGGCCCGGGCTGGATTCGAACCTGCCAGGTCAGGCGTACGTGGCTGGCGCCTTAGCCACTTGAGCCACAGGCGCTGAGCCCAGAAGGGGTTCTTTAATTCACTTTCATAGACCTGTGGTGGAGAAGACTTCCCTTTTGTTGCATGTTCTGTCTCCAAGAACTACTACAATGGTTTAAGTTCATCTTCCTTTGTGTGGTTTTGCTTAAGAAGAAAAACTCTTTGCATTGTGTACCAAGTTACTAAATATCTGTGATGCCAGTTTAAATGCCACATGAATCTGGGTTAATGGAACAGATATATAACCAAAAAGCAACCTAGCCTTTTAATGACCCCCACAGTCACTCCTCTAGCGTTAATTATCATCCTCCTGGGGATGGATGGAAATTCTAGAGAAGCTGCTTGGTGATGTGTTGATGATGTGAGGTCTGTGTTTTCTAAGCAGTGTTGCTGTGGCACCTGATTGATTGCCTAGGTGCATCCTGGCATTTGCCATTTGGCGGTGCGGGTATCTGACAGGTCATTTCAGCATTGCTGGGCCAAGGTGAAAATGAGTGAAGGGATTGATTCTCTGCCCCTGAGGGAGATGTCATATTCATTTTAAATTGTATGTTGCTAGATATCGGGAAGTGTTACTTTTAAGTTCATGAATTTCTGTGCAACTCTTCATTACTTTGTGTCAGGAATAGCTTTATGTTTTTAAGATGAAAACAAAAATAGCAGTGGTTTCCTGATAGTTTGGTATGTTGGTTCTGCTGAATTATTTATGCTAAAATGTTAACTACATTTCTTTTGGATGATGTAAAGTTGAGACAATGTGAAATCCCAGGTCAACTTGATTGACCACAATGTTCATAGAACGGTTTTGGGGTAATGGCTTTTTTTTTCGTTTGTTAATGGAGTATTAACTTGAAGTCTCGTGTTCAAATTATTATTCTAAAATTAACTATTTTCCTGTTTCATGAATGTAACTTAATCTTCATGTGATGATGAGAATGTTGCACTTGTCCTTACGGACGTTTTACACCGAGCAGTGCTTGCGTGAGTACCGAGTAAGGAAGTGTGCTGACCACAGTAATACCTGCGCATCTGGATGTTTTATTTATTAACTTGTATAGGCCATTTTGTTTTCTTAATCTTTTCGTTAAAGTTCAAGAAATATATTTGATATATTTTGATATATTTGATATATTTTACCTTCAGATTTTATTTTATTTTATTTTTTTGAGACAGAGCTTTAAGCTGTCGCCCTGGGTAGAATGCCATGGCATCATAGCTCACAGCAACTTCCAACTCCTGGGCTCATGTGATTCTTCTGCCTCCACCTCCCAAGTAGCTGGGACTACAGGCCCCAACCACAACACACCAGGCTATTTTTTTGGTTGTAGCTGTCGTTGTTTGGAGGGTCCAGGCTGGATTCGAACCTGCTAGCTCAGGAGTATGTGGCTGGCACCTTATCCAGTGAGCCACAGGTGCCGAGCCTACCTCTAGATTTTATTATGCATAAATAGAATTTGTGATACATGTTACCTTAACCATTTTGCCCTCAATTGTTACAATGTCTGTCTGTTGTTGAAACTCTTTTGCCAAAGTACTTTAAATGTGTTTTGATATATATTCCCTGAGGGCCCCATCCGGCTAAGTCTGGGGTGTGTTATAAGAATTTGCTTTTTCTTTTTTTCTTTCTTTCTTTTTCTTTCTTTTTTTTTTTTTTTTTTGATATGAAGTTTCCTATCACCCTGGCTAGAGTATAGTGGCACAATCATAGCTCACTACAGTCTTGAACTCCTGGCCTCCTGAGTAGCTAGGACTACAAATACATGCCACCATGCCTGACTAATTTTTTTTTTTTTGAGACAGAGCCTCAAGCTGTCACCCTGAATAGAGTGCTGTGGCATCACAGCTCACAGCAACCTCCAATTCCTGGGCTCAAGTGAGTCTCTTGCCTCCATCTCCCAAGTAGCTGGGACTACAGGCGCCCGCCACAATGCCTAGCCATGTTTTGGTTGCAGCCGTCATTGTTGTTTGGTGGGCCTGGGCTGGATTTGAACCTGCCAGCTCAGGTGTACGTGGCTGGTGCCTTAGCCCGTTGAAATTTTTAAAAACATTTTTTAAAACATTTTTGGTAGAGGCTGGGCATGGTGGTTCACGCCTGTAATCCTAGCACTTTGGGAGGCAAAGGCAGGTGGATTGCCTGAGCTCAGGAGTTGGAGACCAGCCTGAGCAAGAGCGAGACTCCACTTCTACTAAGAATAGAAAAACTAACCAGGTAGTAACTACCTGGTTACTGGAGCCTGTAGTGCCAGTTACTCAGGAGGCTGAGACAGGAGGATCATTTGAACCCAGGAATTTGAGGTTGCTCTGAGCTAGGCTGAGGCAACAGAGTTTTGTTTTTTTTTCCCCTATCTCCAAAACAAAAAAAACAGAGAAGTGAATGAAGGTAGAAGGTGAGAGTTCCACACCTCACATTTCCTTCTGAGGTCAAATATTTTGCATATAGCTTTCAGGATATATTCACAATCTTATACAAACATATTTTTAAATAAAAATGTTTGAATACTTTTTAATAACCTATAGCTCTAACTAACCTAGTGTTGTTTTTTGTTTTTCTTTATAGGTGTTATACCTGTCTGTGAGTCTCTGAGAACATCATAATGTTGTTTTGTGCCTCTTCTCACAAGGAATTCTCTCCATTGTTAACCTATTCAAGACATGGACATCAAAAATTCACCATCTAGCCTTAACTCTCCTTCCTCCTACAACTGCAGCCAACCCATCTTACCCCTGGAGCATGGCCCCATATATATACCCTCCTCCTATGTGGACAGCTGCCATGAATACTCGGCCATGACATTCTATAGTCCTGCTGTGATGAATTACAGTATTCCCAGCAGTGTCAGTAACTCAGAAGGTGGGCCTGGTCTGCAGACCACAAGCCCAAATGTGTTGTGGCCAACTCCTGGACACCTCTCTCCTTTAGCAATCCATTGCCAGTCATCACATCTGTTTGTAGAACCTCAAAAGAGTCCTTGGTGTGAAGCAAGATCACTAGAACACCCGTTACCTATAAACAGGTAAATCCAGTTTTCATTCTGAATTGTAGCTCAGGGACATTACTCAAATCCCTTTGTGATTTAGGGGAAAGAAAGAGATATGTTATACAAGGTCTTTTCTTTTTTTTTAGAGACAGAGTCTCACTTTGTCACCGTCATTAGAGTGCCGTAGCGTCACAGCTCACAGCAACCTCAAACTCTTGGGCTGAGGCAATTCTCTTGCCTCAGCCTCCCGAGTAGCGTTATACAAGTTCTTTATTAATCAGGCAGGTTACTTAGAACACTTAAAACATATGATGCCCTGTACAACATGCTCTGATATTTTAGTCCTCATTAAGAAGTTATTCTTGTAGATCAGTGTTGCGAGGAGAATTCACTGTCATGACTATTGTTTTTACATAATAAGGATTGAACTTAAATCACTCTTTTCCTGATGGAGGTATTTAGGTTTGGAAAATAAATTTTTACCTTCAGGTTAGAGTCATTTTATAGTGAACTCACAATGTAGTGTTCATGACAAATTGTGGGTACAGGATAACATTAACTGTGGCAGTGTTATAACTTAAATGAAATACTAGACATGTGAACCCTGAAAAGACAGATACATAAAAGCTTCTTAACAATAAACTAAAATAGCATTTATAAAGATTGGTGAGAAACTATTTAAATTTAAATAAATAGTTTAAATATTAACTATAATATCAATAGTTTAAAATAAACTATTTAAACTAGATTTAAGTTGAAATTTCCTGAAATTAAAAGGATATTCGTATTCTTTAAATGGAAGGTACGTGGATTATTCCAGTCTAATTTGTAATATTTTATTTTATTTTATTTTATTTTTTGAGTCAGAGCCTCAAGCTGTCACCTTGGATAGAGTGCCGTGACATCACAACTCACAGAAACCTCCAATTCCTGGGCTCAAGGGAGTCTCTTGCCTCCGCCTCCCAAGTAGCTGGGACAACGGGCGCCCGCCACAACACCCGGCCATTTTTGGTTGCAGCCTTCATTGTTGTTTGGTGGGCCCGGGCTGGATTTGAACCCATCAGCTCAGGTGTACGTGGCTGGTGCCTTAGCCCATTGAGTCACAGGAGCCAAGCCACAGGTCTTGTTCTTAAATCACTTTTGCCCAAATTTCAAGCAAACAATTACAACTGAAATGCCCATTGCTGTAAATTCGTATTTCTTGCAATAAAGTTATGAGATATTTTTACATCTATTTGGGACTCATATAATAAGTGATCATTGCCTTGGGGTAACACAAATCGTGATCTTGAAGAACTGTGATCTCCTTTCTTTAGAGGAGCTGGTTCTATGCTGGAAGCAAAGAGCAAAGAGGGGCAAAAGAGAAAAGTATGTAACGACAGTTTGGTTAGCTATAGCATCACCAAGACTATTTTTCAAAAGCAAAGATCAAATATAAGATACACTTTGGGTACAACTCATTGTAAAGATCTATTGAATGAGCAAATATCAGAGATTCTATAAACTCAGGTCACATGCTTATGGAGACTCACAGGACATTTTATTATTGAACGTGAACTTCCCACGTAAAAAGGAGGAATGTATAAAAAGATGAAAAAGGGGAGGGAGAGTTTATTTTGTCTTTGTGTTACTTTGTATGAATAATTCATCTAACACTAAAAAGGATATCGGGAATGTTATATTCTTTCATACAATATTAAATTAAAGTGTTCTGTAATAGCCAAACACTTGCCTTCTAACCTTAACAGTGAAAAGATCAGTTTAGAATCTTATCACTAGATGGCATTGTTACACCTGAATACAATTTAAATAATACAATGACCAAATGAGCCAGTTAAATTAGTAGACAATTATGCCTATTCTACTCTCCCTTTTATGAGATGAAACTGGTTTCTTATAGCCTGCAGGATAAATCCTATAGATGCCCCTCTCAGTCAGGGCTGCTTTTTCACAAGCTCTCTCTTCCCAGCTTTCACCTCAATCTGTCATACAGATTTGACACCGCATCGTTCCAACAGTACTCAGAAATGACATGTATATAATGTGGGATATTGTGCACATTTACAGCCTGGGCTCTTTCTCTTAAACATCGCTTGCTATATCTTGCCGTTGCTGTTCTGCCCAGTTCCATATTCTTCACTTTTCACATATAAATGGGTGCCTAACTCAAACTTTTCTTCTTATGTATTATTTTAAAGCAAAACCAGAGGACGGCATAACTGATTTCTGTCTTTTTTCTATTAGCATTTTCAAGTTTCCACTGAGCTTTCTGTAAACTAATGAAGGCCACGGGACATGCAGACCGATGCCAGGAGCTGATGATTTTATGATTCAGTTCCATTAATGCTACACCTGATAAATCAATTGAAGTGGCATTCTATTGAAAGAGGTTCTTCTTTACTTATTTATTTTTTCCGTAACATCAACAAGACCAGTTCAATAAGCCTAGCAACCCATTTTCTTCCCCAGAATAGACCTTAGCTTTGTTTTCTTACGTTATCGTAATCTAGCACTTTTCCTGTTCTAAATGAAAACCCACTGGGGAAGCAAAACCATTCCATTATGAGTGTTATCAAAAGCAATACCATTCTATTTTTAGATGAATACAAATCCAAAATGCATTGTAAATTGTACCCAGCCCACACTTCAGGTGATACCACCCAAACACTCTGTGTGTGATTACTGTACATCCCATTTACATATTTCAGAAAAAGTAAGTACAATGCATTGTGGGTGGTGGTTTCTATTTTACAAGAAGGGATGCCGGAAATATCCACATCACAGAATGATATTTTTGTTATATTAACATAATAGGTCACAGTTGTTTTGGCAGATTTCAATACAGCTGTAGTATATACTTTCTGACTAGGATTGCTACTTTGTTCCTTTTCAAATGCCTCCATATCCCAAACTCAGTCCCTTCCCATGACCTGGAAAGTTAACTCTTTATATACTTGTAACAAAAACCTTCTGAACACAGACTTTCAAATCCTATTAAGAGAACCCTGAAGCCTCAGAGCTGAGCGTACAACAATATAATCCATCCAAATTAATTAATAATTCACTCTAAACTCTTAATTGATAAACTACTTATAAACCTTAAAGTCATTTTTAAATTCAGAGAACGAGAATTACATGAAAATGTGATTTGGCTATGAATATGTACTAAGTATAGTAGAAGTTCTGTAGGAATTCATAATATAATGCAAACTTCTGTTAGACTGCTGTCACAACAGGCAAGCGGGAACTGAGGGAAAGAAGGCAGGTTGATTTAGGTCTATAATCATCAGTTACCTGAATGAAAAGGTAATTCCTACTCCCTATAATTCTCAGCACTCACAGTACTGAAATTTATGGTAATATGATTATATAAATTTAATAGATTTGAAGTAACCTTCTTAACAAAGTACCTAGCATCAAGATTTTCAAGCTCAAATTTAAATGCTTTTTTTACCTTGTAAAATAATGTCATTAATTTATTGACAAATCTGTTCACATATTGTACAGGCTTACTGTGATGTTAAAGGCAAAACATTTTTATTCAACTAAGATTTTCAAACAATTCATTTTGTTTACATTGATCTCAAATTCATTTTAATGAATTAGAGGCTGACAAAGTAAAATGCCTCTGATTCAGAATTTGTCTGTATTCAACTTACTTCTCTGAGAGAGTACATTTAACTGCTGAAATTATGAATGAAAGGGGGAATCATATTCATATTATTTATCTGTATGGTTTTATAACTTACAGTGTAGCCTAATGAATTCTGCTGTTGAAAATGAAATCTAGTTCTAATTCTACCAGTGTTCTGATGAACTCCTTAATTTGAATTGTACATGAGGCAAATTAAAGTTTTTAGTACATCATACTAAAATCAAAATTTCTAAATGCTAACTTATTAATATAATTTATGCTGAATATACATATTGTTTATAAAATAAACTAAAGCTTATTCTTTGATAAAAAGAAATCTGCATTAAAGCACTGGTCTGCTGAAGGATATTTACATGGTTCTGCCCTGAACATCCGAAAGATGTGCTATGGGTTTGATTTAACGTAGACACTGAACAATGTTTTTCTCATATTGGTATCTCCCGTGCTCCCTCCCTCACGTCCCCTCTTTTTTTCGTTCTCACACACATTCACATTCACTTACATGCACCAGCGTTAGCTCGTTATTGCTCTATCAATTTTAAATGCATTGCTAAAGCTTATGAAAGCATACGTTTCATTGAAACTTGTGAATAGAGCTTTATTTATCAGCATCCTTAAGGAAAATAGAGTGCCTTCACATGATGTAGAACTTTGCCTGAAAAAGTTTAATGCAATCTAATTTTCATTTTTATTTAATATAATTTTTTTGCATTTCTATCAATTACACTTAACTAAGCTAATTATGTTCAGTACACTGACACATCTTAAATCTTTTGAGGATATTTTAAAAGGGAAGCTGAAATAAACTAACAAGACCATCATTTGAATGGTTTGATTATTAACTCTATATTAACTTCTCACAGAGCTTTTAAAGATATATTCTTTATTGAAAATAATTACAATCATCCTAATAAACAATGATCATTTTGTTGGCAGTCTACATGTTTGCCGCCCTGTTTTAAGATTCCCTTCAAGTAAACAGTATATACGTTAAGTCAAATTCATAAGAAAGGAGATGGCTTTAGAAATTTAACTTCTGTTAGCATGACTGAAAATTTCTTAAAAATATACTGTCTTATAAATGACAGGTGTTCATGTGCAAGCATTATTTAATTTTATTTGTATAAATTGCTGTGGTGGGTTAAGATATAAATTGCTGTGATGGGTTAAGAATTCGGCTAAGATAGAAATAATCTTTAATTATTAGACTTATAAATTCATTTCACTAGAAAGCCTGCAATGCATTAATAGTGCTACTGATTTTATACAAGTTCATTTTGGGTTAACACAAGGCTCTCTTGAGAAGTAGATGTTAAGAAGCAAGTAGTTGCTTTGTAGGCACAAATGTCAGAGGGCAGGGTGGTACAATGAAACAATACTTGGACCAAAATTTGATAATCTAATCCCTATGTCTACCACTTTCATTAGTTATTTCCCCTTTGGCAAGCTTCTACCATCACGGATCCCTATTTTCCTTATCTGCAAAATGGTGTTACCAAAACTTTCCTGGGAATAATAAAGTATTTTGAAAATAGTCAGTTATGATAAATTCAAGGTGATATTACCCTGTGCATCTTTGTGGCGGGATAAACACTTCTCATGAATATAAGAAGTTGGGTTTCGTCTGCTTTAAAATTTTGGCAGTCTTTAACAATCAAGTATACAATCTGGCAGTTTACAAGCAGTGCCTTCTCTTTTACACCAATAATAATTTGACATTTTGGTAAAAATGGAAAGCATTTAGAGTCTGAAGATCAAGTTGACAATAATTACAGAGATTTTGTTCTGAAGGAACTTCATGAAGTCCTTACTGAAATGGTTATTAATAGCATTATATTCCTTCATAAAGAAATCTATATGTATTTATATAAAATATATCTATTTATCTATAAATACATATATAGAGGTAGGTAGATATAGATATAATTCACACATGTATATGTGCACTCATCTAAAATTATCCCATCTCATTGAGATGGAGAAAACTGAAAAAAAAATGCTCTAGAATCAGATACTTAGTCTTCATTTTATTTCATTTTAAATATCAAATTCAGGATTAATCCAAGGACCACCATGAAACAGAAAACTGTGTGTGTCAACGTCATCTCTGAAAACTAAACTTTGCCAGGCACAAGCCCTACTTTAGTCCTCAATTCAATTTGATGCAGATAACGAGATTAATGTTCAGGCTTCATTTTAATATTGTCTTTATTTTTAAAAAGCCCATTGACAGTGTCAAAGATTTTGATTAGATAATTTGATCACATTTCTCAAGCCAGATACAAATTAAAGTTGGAGCTAAAACAGAAAATCTTACTGTTTACTATTCAGAACAATCTTCCTATTTCAGGAAATGGCAGAGCTCCAAAAGCCACATGTGTACAAATGAAAATTCATAACATGTTATTCAAACTCCTGTTGTATTTGTGCAATTTACTAATTAGATATGGTAAGTATCAGCACTGAAATATCATAGTAATAGCATTAAAAAGGCAAAAATTATCTACTTTTCTCAGTTCACTTCTCTTTATGAATGACATAAAAACCTGTTTTGTAGCATAACTACTCTGTATATCAAATATAAAATAAAACCTTGAAAGAGCATTGTATGTTTTAACAGCAGAACTATTTTCTGTATGAGAAATGGAAAGACTCTGATGGAAGAATATTTTAATTAAGATTGGGCATCTATGGAATAGATGAACATAATACCTGTGTGTGCAAACTAATTTCTTCTTCAAATCATGTGCATTATATGATAAAAATACCAAGTCATTTACCTTCATGGTATCTCACCAGGCAACCTTAAAAAGGAATTATTATTTTTCTACTTTTAAACAATACCTTTACTTATTTCATTTATATGGTTTTTTGGAAATGAATTGGTCTTGTAAATATTAAAAGTTTTTAATATATATAAATACAATATTAGTTACTGTTAAGGTATTAGATTCCAGGTTAATGATAATAAAAATTAGAGACATGTGTGTGTGTGATTTTTGACAGTTACAAAAACACTGATTCTCCAATTACCTTCTTAACTGTAATCCCTGTTAAACCCCTGCAAAACAGAGTATTTAATATTAAAATAGTATCAAACATATATTGAACACTGTTCAAGACATTGTAATAAGCATTTTACATAAACTTTTTTATTCGGCCTCAATCTTTTCTGTGGAAAGAGACCATCCTATTCTGAAAATCCATCTTACAGATTTTAGAAACCAGAGCTTAGAGAAGAGAAATAATTTATTCAAACTACATATTATTGGGGGTACTAGAATTTGAACCTATGTGTGTCTGATTTTAGAGGCCATCCTCTTAGTCACCATGAGGCATATTCTGTAGACTAGTTTTAATCCCAGCTATTTCTCACTAACAAAGGAAATTAGCTACTGACAGGGATCATACATGTGTAAATATTTGTTAATGACCAAGATTTGCTAGTATGGTTTCCAAGGCCCACACTGTTAGCAGCCACATATTTCTTGCTTCCAATGCTAAATTAAGTATTTTGAATGTGCAAATTTTAGGACTTTGGAGTCAGGACACATTTTTTATGCCAACCTAAACAGAAAACACTTAATTTATTTTCAAAAAGGGATGAAAGGGAATAAATGTAATGGGCGCCCACTGTCCCCTGCAGGTTCCCATGGCAGCATAGCAGGCTCAAGAGCCATCAGACAGGAAGAAAAAAGAGAGACACAGAATGGGAGGTGCTGGATCTCTTACATGGAATCACATCAGAGGGAAAGCAGGAGCCGAGGCAGTGTGATGTCTGGGAGTCGGAGCAGAGGGACGGAGTAGGGAGAGTTGGGGAGGCTTCTGCAGCGTGTTCTTCTCCTTTCTCATCTATCTGACCCGACTTTGATGATCCAGGGACACACCTGCCTTCTGTCTCATACTCGCTACCCTGTTTCATCAATTTATTTCATTGTCTTTTCCTGACTTCCTTCCCTACTTACTTCATACATAATGAGACACTCTTAAAAGAACCAATGCACACAAGAGCACACATTCTTTTTAATCTCAGCAGACCTTCTCATTGTATTCTGCTACACAAACTGAGACAATTTGGACCACAGTATTAACATATCATTATCAAAAAAAAGAGGAAAAACCTTTCAGATTTCTTACAGGCCACAGATTTACAAGTAAGTATATATGCAGATAAAACTAAAGAAAAGCTAACTCAGATTGCAAATTATTTGTATTGATATGCAATAAATATGTTTCTACAGATCAATGAGCAAATCTACTACCCATACACTCATGGCTCTAACCAGATCCTATAATTAACAAATTGATCTTTTAAGTGCTGAACAAAAGAAAATGATCTGCTGAGTCTTCCCTGACTACTCTGACAGCTTACTACTCAAGGCTAAGGCCATCTAATAGCAGAAGATTCTGCATCTTTCAGTTTGTAGACCAGCTCACCGGCTCGCATCCAGCAAAGTCCCTTGATTAGTTACATGCACTTTTGCTGTGCTTTGTTTTGCTTGATATGTTAAGCATAGCTCAAGAAATCAAGGAACAAATAAGCTAAGCAAATTAACAGACAGGTATTTATTTCCATATTTATTCCTTTTTTTAATTTATCCAATCTTTCATATAGTCTCAAATCTCTAATTTTTTAAAATTAAACAAACTATAGTGTAATGTTGGTCACTCAGTCATTCTCACTTCTGAGGAACTCATGACCCTTGTTTTCCTGAATAATTTGATTTTAATAATCACATGGATTGGTGGCTAAAAATATTTTCTTGTTTTTCTCCCAGAAAGTCTGAGATAGGACCAGATAACCCTTATGTTAGGACATATCTGTGACACAGTTGTATTGTGGCAGATTATTTTTTTTGCCCAAATTAACAGAGACTATGGTGTTTTTAAAATAGGTTTATAAAAGAATTCCTGTATCAAAGCTAATTTGAATGACCGTTTTTTTATTCTTTAATAGAATCAATCTAATCTACAAACAGCATTACAATGCTAATTTAGACATATGTAGGAAATCGTGACGCCTGGATTCTGATCCCTACACAATGATTTTGGGAAAATAAACACTTCTGTTAAGCAATGATTACTTAAGTATTAACTTCGGAATTCAATGAACAAAGTGTTTTAAGCAACATCTTGAATGCCAGTAGAAAAAGTGTGATAGACAAATCTTTAACATATTGCATAAATCTTTAAGCATTGATGAATTCATCTTGTCAATATTGTTTTTAAAAATCCCTAATATTGTTTGGTTATTTTTTTTCTTAGTGATTTCAAACTAGGGGCATGAATAACAATCAACTCTGTATCAAAAATACATCATTCGAGACTTCTTCCCAGGCCTACCAAGTCACCCTCTCTAGCAATAGAAAGTAGAAACATGCATTTTTAAAACAGGTATTTTCAATGCCCTCATCACTGCCCTGCTACACCCAGTTACATATCAGTGTTCTCCTATAGTAGCTCAGGGGGGAGAAGTTAAGTCCTGACTGATTGAACAAAACAATATTGAATTATGAAAGAGTGAAAGTAGCTGCACCCGTCCTAACTCATCTTCATTTTCATGGTATTGATGAAAAGAGATAGCTGATGACCTCATCACCGTGAGTAAACGTTGTATGATCCACCCTCTGGGGGACAAACTCTGGTCATGTAAAACAATGACTAATTAATATATTTTATAGCACATTTTGGGATGTGTTAAGATCTGTATTTAAACAGATAACTTTTCTTAGCTGAGTCATATACCAATAATTGATATGTTTAACGCTATAATTAGTTTTGCCTCCCCCATCTCCCAGGTTCTACATCCGGAAATATAAGAAGCTACTTTGCATACATCCAAGTACAACTCTTTTTTTTTTTTTTTCAATGCTAAAAACCTATAGGCAAATTATGGAAGATACCTATTTTTAGAAAAAGCTAAATATTACTATAATTACATTTTTCTCATACGACCTGCAGAGAAGAAAGTTTCAACATGCAGTTTCATATGTTTTCTTTTTAATTCAATGAATACATATAATTTATCTAGATTAATTTGCAAAAACCCATTGTGAAATCTTTTTCTTCCACTTAGTTTACAACCTGGATAATTCAGTTGATGACCATTGTCAATGTTGGTATTGTTGAGACAGTCAAATACAACATTCTATCTGTTCCCTGAGTAAGAGACAAATAGTCTTTCCATACGTTAGCTCTTCCCCCAAATGAGAAAATTGGAAGAGATCTTATCAAAGATTCTTCTGGTTTTGGAAAAGAATAGAAAAAACCTTAATAACTATGCTATGGGAGATAGGGATGATAGAAAGGTAGATGAAGTTAGAATCAGATAGCTGTTTGTGGCTGAGGTAGCTTGGCCTAGCACCATTAGATAGAGCTGTTAAACAAACGCAATTTACTTTCCATATTCTTCTTGACTGCTAGTCAGTTGGGTGTTTTTAATCATATGTGAATTTTCAGAGTACTTCTAAAACCATTACTAGGATGTGAGAGGTTAATCCCACCTCCTGACCTCATAGAGCTGTGGGGCAGATCTTTGGAATTCTAAAAGGCAGGGAGGCCTTCTTCCTTCTGATTTAGTTTCACAGCCTCCCAGGACATCAATTTTTAAAGGCCCAGTCAACAGATTACAAAAATCATTCAGGTTAAATTTTTATTAGAAAAAGAATTACTTCACAAATACCTTTTCCTGTGAAAATATAAACTTTAAATATATTTATCTGGAGAGCAGAAGAGGAATAATAAAGAACTTAAAGGATTTTTGCAATGTAGATGTATAGGATTATGATCAAAAAGTTTTTCTAGTGGTTATGTCAAATAATTAGTGTCAATTTGTATTTCCAAAGTCACCAAAATGCATTAGAGCTAATTGGCCTGAGCTCTTATCAAAATAGAGTATTTGGAACATAGCCATTGACAACAACTGTAGGTATACTGAACAACCAGAAAATTTTCTTTCACTCAGATTTTTAAGAATACATTGTATATCTGAGGAGGGTATTAATTTTTATTTCAAGTGTTCTTAGAATTTTTACATTAGAAACTAAATGTATAGGATTCATTTTAGAAAATAATTATTTCTCACGGAAGTTATACCTTGGTATAGAGAAAGAGGGGCTCTACTTATATGTGATTTCTTATCATTTTCATAGGAAATATTTTCAATCCTGCAATTTGAGTTGCATTCCTTCATTTTTCATCCATTCTCATGATCTCCTTGAATCACGATATCTAAAATCATGATCAAATCACAATGTCTAAAAGGGCCCATTCACTGAATGGTTGCTGCTCTTATAGTCTTGTCAGGCCCAGAGTCACAGGGTGGTGGAACACACCACACAAGCGGGCTTTTCTTGGCAAATAAAGACGTACATTAAGCTAGAATTGTGTATGTGTGTTTTGGCTTTCCTTAATTGTAGTGAAGGATTTGCAGTGTTCTGTTGGCATTTGTGAGGCAGCTGGAAGGAGTCAGGTTCTTAGGCTGTGCTTCAAGATCAAAACAAAGCAAAATATCCTCAGTTGGAATCAAACTTTCAACCCAAGCATCAGTATAATCAAACTCTTATTTTTTTTTTTTTTGTCTAGAATGACATAAGTTTTTTTTTTCTTTTTTTAAATTAAATCACAGCTGTATACATTAATGCAATCATGGGGTACAATGTGCTGGTTTTATATACAATTTGAAATATTTTCATTGAACTGGTTAACATAGCCTTCATGGTATTTTCTTACTTATTGTGTTAAGACATTTATATTCTACATTTAGTAAGTTTCACCTGTACCCTTCTAAGATGCACCATAGATGTGGTCCCACCAATTACGGTCCCTCCACCCATCCTCCCCCTCCTCTTCCTTGCCCCTTCCCCCATATTCTTGTGCTATAATTGGGTTATAGCCTTCATATGAAAGCTATAAATTAGTTCCATAGTAGGGCTGAGTACACTGGATAATTTTCTTCCATTCTTGAGATACTTTGCTAAGAAGAATATGTTCCAGCTCCATCCATGTAAATATGAAAGAGGTAAAGTCTCCATCTTGCTTTAAGGCTGCATAATATTCCATGGTGTACATATACCACAATTTATTAATCCACTCGAGGGTTGATGGGCACTTGGGCTATTTCCATGACTTAGCAATTATGAATTGGGCTGCAATAAACATTCTGGTACAAATATCTTTGTTATAATGTGGTTTTTGGTCTTCTGGATATATGCTTAGTAGAGGAATTGTAGGATCAAATGGCGGGTCTATTTGTAGATCTCTAAGTATTCTCCAAACAGCTTTCCAAAAGGAATATATTAGTTTGCATTCCCACCAGTAGAAGTGTTCCCTTTTCTCCACACCCATGCCAACATCTCTGATTTTGGGATTTTGTTATGTGGGCTAATCTTACTGGAGTTAGATGATATCTCAAAGTAGTTTTGATTTGCATTTCTCTGATGATTAAGGATGGTGAGCATTTTTTCATGTGTCTGTAGGCCATGCATGTCTTCTTCAGAGAAGTTTCTCTTCAGGTCCCTTGCTCACCCTGAGATGGAATCACTTGCCCTTTTCTTGCTAATACATTTGAGTTCTCTGTGGATTCTTGTTATTATATCTTTGTCGGAGACATTACCTGCAAATATCTTCTCCCATTCTGAGGGCTGGTCTGCTTGCTTTACTTACTGTGCTCTTGGATGTGCAGAAGCTTTTTAGTTTGATCAGGTCCCAGATCAAACTCTTAAACTAATGAGTTAGCCCAGCCTCAGACAAAACCTGAAAACAGCTGAACCTAAAGGTACTGACAATTCAACAAATTACCCTAGTCCTTATTATTTTTTTTTTGAGCCAGAGCCTCAAGCTTTCACCCTGGATAGAGTGCAGTGGCATCACAACTCACAGCAACTTCCAATTCCTGGGCTCAAGTGAGTCTCTTGCCTCCACCATCCAAGTAGCTGGGACTACAAGCATCCGTTGCAATGCCCAGCCATTTTTTTTTTGGTTGCAGCTGTCGTCGTTGTTTGGTGGGCCCGGGTGGGATTCGAACCCGCCAGCTCAAGTGTACATGGCTGGCGTCTTAGCCCATTGAGCCACAGGCGTCGAGCCCCTAGTCCTTACTTTTATATTACACTGGTTTGAAAATCTCCCAGCATTTATGATGATAAACTTCTTGTGTCAAAAACTAAAGCTGGAAAGAAAGGTTATTCTCCAGAAATCTTACAAAAGTCCCATTTATCTGACATCGTACAATACCTCACAATACTACAGGCCCTCGAAAGGATCTTTCTAGCCCTTTCAGGAAGGTTTCCTGAATTCATAACAATAGTGAGGAACTTCTAAGTCACTAAGGTAGCCTGATCAATTTTGTAAAAATGATCATATACGAAACACAGAAAGCATCCGCAAAGGCATATAGCAGTACAACGTAGTGACAAAAGGGCTTAAAATTATAAATAAGCTTTCCAAAAGTAAGCCCTAAATTCGATCCCCCAATCATTCCTTCTAACCATGGTTCTTTTCCAGTCTTTACCAAAATAAGTGGTGATGACATTCTCCCTGAGCAGGGAGAAAGTTTGCAGCAATCCTTGCCTCTTCTCTTTACCCTACACACCACATCCTATACATTAGCAATTCTTCAAATTGTATCTGAAATCCAACCAGTTCTAACATTCTATCTACTGACAATCACCTCTCTCCTAGATTACCCCACCTTAGCACCCTAGATTCTATACTTAAGACAGCAACTAGAGAGACACCAGGTCAAGCCACACATTCAAAATTCTTCTTCTTTTTTTTTTTTTTGTTCCAGCATCATTTATTTTACTGTTTTTTTTTTTTTTATTGAATCATAGCTGTGTACAATAATTCAATCATGAGGTACAGTGTATGGGTTTCACATACAATCTGAGATATTTTTATCAACCTGATTGACATAACATTCATGAGATTTTCTCATTTACTATGTGAAAACGTTTTTGATCCATATTTAGAAGTTTTCTCCCGACCCTTCAAATATGCACCACAAGTGTGATCTCACCCTTTATCCTTTCTCCCCTCACCTTCTCCCTCCCCATCATGGAATAAAGGTTGAACTCAACAACGACAAGAATCTGCATACTCAAACAAAAACATGGAAGCTTAACAACCTCATGCTGAAGGACACATGGGTCATTGACGAGATTAAGCAGGAAATTTCCAAATTTATGGAACAAAATGACAATGAAGACACAAATTATCAGAACCTATGGGATACGGCAAGGCAGTCCTTAGAGGGAAATTTATAGCACTGCAAGCATTCCTCAAGAAAACAGAAAGAGAGGAAGTTAACAACTTAACGTTCAAAATTCTTGCAAAGTTTCTCATTTTTTAAGAATTACACCTGCAAACTTCTCATGGCCTATACTGTCTTCCTTTCCACTGTCCACCACTGATCTCTGCTCTCATCCCTTCCATTGCTCTTCTCCTGCCTCACTGCTTCCTTGCCGCAGATTGAGCATGCCAAGCAAACCCCTGCCTTGGGACACTTCACAGACTGTCCCTTTGGCCTAGAACTTCTCCCAGATAGACTAGAGTTTGACCTCTTACTTCTCTTACATCTCTGATACACTGTTATTTTATTTGAGAACACTTTACTAACCACATCTAAAGAAGCAACCACCTCAACTTCCTATCCTGTTATCCTTCTTGATTTTACTTCATAACTCTTAGCACTACCTGGCATCCTTTATATTTACTTGTTTATTTTCTTAACTTTAGAATTTAATCAGGTTGACTGTTACATTGTTAATATTTGAAAAGTGTAAGGAGCACAGAAAATTAAATAGAATTTGTTGAATAAAGGAAAGAATAAACAATCAAGTGAATAAATGAATAAAGAAAGAAATCGGGTAGCGCCTGTGGCTCAAAGGAATAGGGCGCCGGCCCCATATGCTGGAGTTGGTGGGTTCAAACTCAGCCCTGGCCAAATACTGCAAAAGATAAATAAATAAATAAAATAAAATGTATAGGTAAATTAAAGGATGAGTTGATGGTTGCAATGCTTATTAGTATATTGCAGCTTTTCATATTATTTTATTTAAATCTCATAACAACTCATCAGAGAAGGTTTTTATAAACATATTGTATACAGTTTTGGAATAAAACTGCCTCAAAGACATTAAATGAGATTTCCAGGTGTAGCTTTTGATATCTGTTCTATATTTTGTTCATTCAATTCTTAACAAAGAATCTATTGGTCACCTACTGTCTGCCAGTCTCTGAGATAAACACTGGTTAAGCAGACATAGTCTTTGTCCTCCTGGAATTTTAAGTCTAGTGGGGGTAGACAAATAATAAGTAAATAAACACATATCTACGTAATTATGTATGGCAGTAAGTATTATAAAAGAAGTAAGTTGGATGCTAAGATAACATTATCAAGAGACTGTTTAGGGAAACTAAAGTGAGGAAAACTGCAGGTTGTGAAAGAACCAGCAGAAAACAAGAGAAGGAAGAATGAGTATGACAAGAGCTTTTCAAAGAGAAAGAAGAATAGATCCGAAGTCTGATAGTAAGAAAGGAGCTGATTTGTCTAAGAGCAGAAAGAAACCAGTTTTGCCTGAGGACAATTAGGTAGGAAAAGAGGAACCTGGAACAGCGTGAGGAGGGCAAAGAGGGGCTATGGTAAAGAGCTTGGATTTTATTTCAATAACAAGGAACAGTGGTAGTCAGCGGGTCACAGGGTTGAGAGTGTGACCTGAAACTATGACTGGTTGCTCTGTGGAGAATAGATTGGGGGGATCAGAGCCGTATTAGGGAAACTATTTGGAAGAGACATTTGAACTAAAGCTTGTGTCTACTTCTAAAAGTTCTACCGTTACTAGATTGTACTATGCATGAATATAATAATTGCTATCTTATAAGCATCATCTAATATACTACTATTATGTGCCTATCAAATGGTACATGTTTGCTGTTAATTTTTTATAAATTTGAAGTAATGCTTTAAACATTTTTTCATATATGCAACAGGATGTTAAAATTAAAGTTTCTGCCCATATATATACCAAGATACAACAAATGATACATCCTAAAGGAATTGTAAAAAATGATTGCTTATATGCTATAGTATTCTCACTCGTCCAACAGATGAGGTGATAGTACCTAACTGTCATCTCACGTCTAGTGAGAGGGGCTTCCGAAAGACCACTTGGGGGCTGGTTCCTCGTCCTTTGCAGGTGTCTGGCAGGAGGAAGAAGGGAAGGATGGTGTTGTCAGCATCTCCAGTGGTATCTCAAGGGTCAGAGATGGGTTGCTGAGCTCTTTGGATGGCAGGAAAAAGGGAGAGCTGATGCTTAATTGGAACTGGTCTGTAAGGGCACAATCAGGTGACTAAGATGCAAGTGTTTCTCATGTATGCCTTTCTGTTTACTGACAAATGATAGGATACCACATCCATATAGGGTATGATATAAATTGTCTCTGAAACCAAAGAGGAAGTATGATGCCTGTATCTCAGAATGTAGAAATATAAGGTACATTAAAATTTCCTTTTCTTGTCTTTTGCTATTTTAAATCATGAAATCCTGAATTTTTATTGTCTTTATTTCCCATCTTCTGCCCTACAAGGCATATACCAGTACTTAATAATTCTTTCTCTCTAGGTCATGGAAACATTCTGTAGCATGTGGATATGCTCATGGGCCTGGAGAACTATGTTAGGTATACAGAAACTGAGAATTGATGGAATTTGAAGAAAGTAACATTGATATTGATCATAATTCTATTTTTCAAAATTTACTATAGAAGCAAATATCTGGACATGTCAAATTATTACTTTTAACTACAAGACGATTCACTTCATAGGTTAAAGAACCAGTGTAGAAGTTTTTTCATATATGATGACAATGCAATCCAAGTATACTTAAATTATGTAAAGAAATTGACATAAAAATATTTGTGGTCTCAATGAAAGTACCTTAAGTAAATCTTGGGTACAACTTCATTATCAGATAACCACTAAAGACTGATATTTTGCTTTCTTGGTTAATGGCTGAATCCCCAGAAATCAAAGGTAGCTCAAAGCCAAGTTTGACTTTTTTCAGTGTTAAATTACCTAATAAATAGCTATAGATGGATAACTTTTAAGAAGACAAGGAAAGTTTACAGAACTTAACTTTGTTGTTATTTTAGTGACTTACATCACTTCTGAAATCAGGAAGCCCATTCTAGCCCAGAGAACACATCCATTAAACTGTTTTCTTTTGTAAACTTATGTCTCTTCTCTAATAGCCTGTTTTTCAATGACTAAATACATAAAAGACTGTCTTCTGGATCTTCTTGTCACTAGTGGTAAGTGATTGTGTGGTTATGTGGTTAATATTCAGAAATTGATTTAATTATTTTCATTTCTTTAAAACTTTATGCTTTTTTATTTTTTATTAAGAAATGTATTTGATTTCAATCTCATTTATCATAAATTGCTATTGATTCCAGGTTTCAATAAATTCATCAGACATTCTATATCATTCTCAGAGGCTCAAGTTAGACTATTTAATCTGGAATGTCTGCACAGTGTAATTTAATATTAATTTCATCAAGTCAGAAAATAATTTTCTTACCTCATTGGTATAGCATTCATTCATACTCATAGTCTCCGTTTTTTCCAAGTTAAATAAATAAAACCTTATAAATGTTTTGGTGTGTAATCTTTCTCCTCTGAGTTTGATATTATAAGTTTTCTTCAATAGTTTGTGGGAATTTGAATCTGGTATGTCTCTTAAAAATGAAGAATGGCACAGGCATAAGATAAAGCATCTTCTTGAAACTACCTCCCATAAGAAAGAAAACTACCAAATATTTCCTACTCTATTTAAATATTTGGTGTCCAATTTGGCAGGGGGAAGAATTTAATCCTATGAATATTGCTAATCCTTTCATACATCCTATTTCAATCTCCAGTGAAAATCCTATAACATAAGAGAACTGGAAAGGCTTTTAACTTCAAATAGTATTGCAATTAAGCAACACATAGACTAAAACTTTGTCTTTCATTATTGAATGTTTGTTTGGGGAAAATCCTAAGATAGTGTAGAAATTGACTTACCAAACTGAGAAGGAGCAGAGAGACCAAAAAATGACTCAAACAAGTCCCACTTTGTGAGTTAAATTAGTTTATTAGAAGTTACTTACACAGGGTACTCGATCCTGGAGCACAGGATATCTTTAAAGAGTAAAATCTGCACAGCTCATCCTTTGTGTTACATTAAATCCTTTTCCAATGAGTTACACAAAAATCTTTCATTACGTCATCACATGTTCACGTACAAAACAGATCAAGCATGTAGAGTATAAGCATACGTCTTCATGTAACACATGCTGTATTAATAATATTATAATTCTCTGTTAGCTGGGGATTTTAGGATTCAAATGAGCTGAAAAGTACTTTCTACAGCACAGATAAAGCAGTTAGGGATGGCTGAAGCTGGTCATCTCAAGGAAGAGCTGAGACCAGCATAATGTGTGGCTTTTGGTATTTAGAAGACTTTCATATGGTTCTATTGCAATGGAAACTTAAATCAGGGTCAGTCCAAGAAAAACTTTTTGTCTCGTGTATCTCCATTATCTTCTCCCCTGGGGAGCCTATAAGCCACATTAGTCAAATGCTGGGGAAGATTCTTGCTGTTTTTTATTTCTCTTAATTCTGTTTTCTAAATGCTGATAATGTACTCCTCTTTCACTTCTTCCAAATGCTCAGGAAATTTGCCAATACCTACAGGTTCTTGCTACTATTTATTACAATCTGTTTACCTATCTGGGTGGGCAGGGCCTAAAATATCCATATACCCACTCTCTTTCTCATCTGCCAGCATCTGCTTCAGAGGAAACAGGCACATAACCCTTTTCTCATAAACCCTGAGAGGGTAGGTCAACCAAAGGCAACCGCCCCTTTTTCGTCTGCACATCCGAGTTAAGAGTTGGAGAGCTGAGCTTTCATCTTTGATGTTTATTAGAAGTCATACTCCAGTTGATGCTGTCACTACAATACCATAATGGATTCAAATTGGGCTCTCACAGAGACTCCTCCCTCCTCAGGTTGAGGTGATAACTAGGTCCATTTTCATGCTCCCCTTTGAGAAACAAGAACTAAACAATCATGAGAAATTAAAAATCTTTTCTGTAATTCCTTACTCTTTAATATCTTCCATGAAGTTGCAAAGCTTATGAACGTTTAACCAGTTGTGTATTATCATTTGGGTAAAATTTCTACTTTAAGATCTTGTTAAACGATGAAGATAATTCAGATGCTGGGAAGTTAACAGTCAGAAATTTTCAATATAGTAACTTTTCTCTAAATTTTCTCAGTTGTCAACTTTCCCTTTAAAGAGTAGTACAATATGCCAGCTGAATTTTGAGCACAGCGGAAAATGAAAAGGCAACTGGCATTCCTGAGAATGTGCCACACGAAAAGTATTCTTCTAGGTATTTTCACCAAAAAAAAAAAAAAAAGAGGTGTGAAAATCAGAAAAAAAAGTGTTGGGGAAAAGGAAGAGGGAGATGATGTACTATTATTGAGGAAATATTTTTAAATGTGTTTCATTCAGTAAGAGATATTATTAGCCGAGTGAAGAAGTTCCCACCATTACTAAATATTCGCTTTTGTCCCTACTCTTTTTTTTCTTTTATTTTTAGTTGACGTGTAATAATTGTACATGAGATACAAAGTGGTAATTCAATTTATGTATATAAGGTGTCATGATCAAATCAGGGTAATTAGCATATTCATCACCTCAAACATTAATTATTTCTTCTTTATTGTCATTTTTAGGTTTTCTCATTGATTAAATTCAACATTTATTTCATCCAACAAGAGTGTCTATAAGACAGTGTTTTTATGATTCAACTTTCAGCCCTCTCATTACTTGTCTTTTTCTAGTTGCCCTTAAATCTCTAATCCCTGAGTTCTCTTGAGAAATTCTCTGAAAGTAAATACAAAATCATTAGAAAAATTCCATATAAATGGACTCTTCCAAACCGAAAAGTTGTGTCTCTCTTCATGTATAAAATAAATAATAAGGATTGAGTAGATTTAATTTTCATTGAATAAAAAAAGAAATTCTTGTATATATACACTTTTTTTTTTCCTGACAGATTCTCCTGTTAATCAAATGGATCTTTTATTTTATGTATGAAATTTTGCTCCTGACATACCTCAGATGATATCTTAAAAAAACATGGAAACAAACTATTTTTAAGACATCATAATTTTCACATATTTATATTCTGGATAAATTTTACTCAATAATGTAAATACTTTTACTTATGCATCACTGTCGTTGGGTAGTTCTAATTTGAAAGGATAGATTCTTTGTCTCCATTTGCCTTGGACGTGGTTTTCAGTGAGAAAATGAGTTATGATTGGATTCCAAGAAAGGTGTTGTCCTGTATTCTACTAATTTTAGAAAGTACACAGGACCAGTCTCAGAATGGAGTATGTGCAAACACCATATTATTTACAGCAAACTAAATATAATGCCTCGATTTGGCACTGCCTGCTTGATATTTCTCTTGAAAACTGTTACATATGTTTGTTTTGAGTCTCTGCCAAAATAGCAAGATTGTTAAATATCTTTCATGTACTTCTTGTTAAATGCTAGGAGAGAACTATGGATTACCTTAGATTAACTTTTATACAGTAGTCTAATGGGCATTCAGTCTTTCAGAAGGAAAAAACATATTCAAATTACATGGAAAAATTATTTTTGTAATCACAAATGCATTGTGATTGTAACATGCCAATATCCTGTTGTATACCAAAACAAACCCTACCCATAATAATATGACTTGCTTCTAAATTACATGTGGAATACAGTAAGACTGTAATTATGCAGGGGCTGATTATCTGGGTTGTCAATTATTCAAGGCTTTTGCTTCCCCTTCTTCTTCCCGCTGTCCACCTTTCGGACAGTTATCACCTTGTTAGTATTTCTACTCCCCGCTTGTTAGTGAGATTGGCAGGGGAAGGGAAAAGGTGTGAAAACTTAAATCAGTAGATATTATTACTTGCAAGAATTTTCCATAAAAATTAGTAGAGGGAGACTTTGAAGCTAATTGCTAAAATCACACTGGGGACATGTGTATTTCACTTATTCTTGTTTATTTAGCCCTCCATGTATCAGAGAGAGTTATAAGTAAGATATAAGCTTTACAAGGTGCAGAAAATTAGTCCTGCAGCAACAGTCTAAGAAAATTATTTTAGATGGAGACTCTCTGAAGAATCTTATATAAAATAGCCAACCTTAATAATTCTAATTTGTACACTTTGCAGTATTACATTAGAAAATATTATAATTTGCTCCCCAGTGGAACTATTTAAACACATAATTAAACATTTACAAAATGCACTTGAAGCATCTTTTAAATTTTTATTGGGAAAAATATAAATCTGAAAGTGAGTATTTCTTATATTTATATTTTATAGGCATTACAGTATATAATATATAAGCTTAACTGTTATAATTTATAAAATCTCTTTTATTTTTTTAATTCTCCTTTCAGTAAAGGAGTATATTTGAAAGTATTTATTAATGCCTATTTTTAAAAGATATGAAATTCACTTGACTTGGAATACATTCCATTTTTTCACTCTCCCTAAATTTAAAACTTCATGTAAACCTACACTGTTCAATTATCCTCTCATAAAATATTCATTGAATATTAACTTCATACCAAGCATATCCCATGGAGATAAAGTGGTAGGCAATTCTGATGTTGTTTTGCCCTCACAATCCTAGCAGTCCAATACCAAAGACCAACATTAATTAGTTAAACAATCCCACTATCTCTTTCCACTCTCTCTTCAAGGTGAGCCCTACCATAGAATAATGTAAAGAACAACAACAACAAAAAATGATCAAAGCACTCATGTTTACTAGACTCCTACAATTTCAGGCCAATTTTAATGGACTCCTTGCATGATATTTTACCCCAGAGTCCATCATTTCTGCCCTACATCTGATAATAAGAACACATGAATCAATGTGGAGTTACAGTAGCATGATTTGAATCTATATGTTTCAAAGGCAGTGAGGAAAAACAATAGGACTGTGGTAACTCAGACAATCACCAATATATACATGTCAACTTTGTATATTTATTTATAACCTGCCCCCCTTCTCTCTTTGTTCTTTCTCTTTTCTTTGTTGATGATCCCAATTAGTACCACTCTTCGCATTTTCTTTCTTTCCTGGAAGCTTCCAAAATATCACTTCTTACAGTGCTTGTATTTGAACTTGAATGCCCATGTACATTGTATCATGGAAGTAGTTTGTTGTTTTGATCTTCCATGTCTTGCAGTCCATAGGATTTCTATTGGATAGTTGACGAGCAAAATTTATCTGAGACTTCTATGATAAAAAGAGAGAGAAAAACAGCTTTGTATGTAATTTGTATTCTCTTTTCAATGGAATTAAAATTTTTCTTCGTCTTTGCAATTGTTAATTTTACTTCAGTAAACTTTCAAGTACAAGTGTCTTTTTGATGAAATGCTTTTGGGGTAAATACTTAGTAGTGGGATTGTTGGATCAAAAGGTAGGTCTACTTTTAGTTCTTTGAAGTATCTCCATAGTACTTTCCAGAAGTTGTGCTAGTTTACAAGCCCATCAACAGTGAATGAATGTTCCTTTCTCTTAGATCCACGCCAGCATCTGTTGTTTTGGGACTTTTTGATATGAGCACTTACTGGAAGGATTAATAAAATGTGGTATATGTACATCATCAAGGACTACTCTGTCATTAAAAAATTGGTGATCTAGTATCTTTTGTAACAACTTGGATGAAACTGGGGACCTTTCTTCTATGTGAAATAGCACAAGAATAGAAAAAGAAACACCACATTTACTCAATACTAAGTTGAAACTAGCCTATCAGCACTTTTGTGCCATGGGGAAGTAAAACACCATGGAAAGTGAATAGGTGTGAGGTAAGAGAATGGTTGGGCAAATTCACACCTGACTGGTGCAATGCACAGATTTTGAGGGAGGGGTACACTTATAACTTTGACTTAAAATACACAAATGCAAATTATGTAACCTAAATGTGTGTGCTCCTGTGATTATTATAAATAAAAAATTAAATACATATTTTAAGAGAAAAAAATAACAAAAATTTCTTCATCCAAGCAGGTAGTCTGAAACAGAATTTCTTATGATTCAACTTTCAGTTCTTTTTGAAAGTCACTTCTCTATTATTATATTGCCTATCATCGTGATTGATGATAAGAAAATCTAAAGCACTATTTTGATGAGTGATGAGTGATCTAGATGGTGTCATTCGAAGTGGCAGGGACGTAGTCACACTGGGTACTTGATGACAGTGTCTCAGCACCGACCTTCTTTGAATATATGGCCTGAATGAGAAATAACTTTTTGTTATAATCCACTAAATACCTGCTTTTTTATTAATGAAGCTTAACCTCACCACTCAACTGTGATGTTTTTAATGCCAATTTTACCTCATATATCTGTACTTACTTCTAATGTATAATAGTAAAAAAAAAAAAACCCACAACACCTTAGCATCATAATTACCAACAGGCAGGCAGCTATATGATGCCCCAAACATGAGAAACAACATTTTCTAGATGTGTAAGTTTCATCTAAGTTGTTTATAAAAGGAAAACAAAATAGGCTATTAATAATGATTTTAATCAAATACGACATGTGGTCAGAAAAGTCCTATGTCAACTGTGTTCACAAATATTTACAAACATCGTTTTGAAGATTTTGTTAAATAGTAGATATTTTCCTTATAAATTGGTGAACCTACTCATTATATTACTAAAGGGATGAGAAGATTCTGGTGAGTGCCATGGGAAGAGGCACTTCCACATCGGGTTTTATCAAAATTAGGGCCATCATTAAAGCCATTAGAGTTATTAATTGAAACAATTTTCTGAGGCATCAGATATTTTTCTTTTGTGTATTTATAAGTGCAACGGAGTATTTCAGTTAGTGACTTTTTGAGGTGATGGCTCAAGCATAAAACAGCACATAGGATGAGTGTTTACCCTCTTATTGGACAAAAGAAGGCCAGAGAGACATTCCCACCTGAATCATGTTTATGACAGACACATCTTTTCTTTATCTGGACAACCCATGCCAAAATGTGATCAATCTACACTTCCAGAACATGGCCAATGTCTTCCTTTCATTCAGCAGAAACTTCCTAATTGCTGATTAGTAACATGCAAAAAGTTTCTACTATGAACATTGACAATATGCCCTTTAATTAGTGGGGTCCTCTGGGAGCCTCTTCTCCCAGGGAAGACACTGAGTATGCTGAGACACTAAGCCCAGATGACGAAGAGCAAAATGCAGCCTCTCTCTTGCCTCACACCAAAGCAAATAGTCAGCACACCTAGAATGTCAACATATCTAGGATTCTTACTATCTGTCACTATTTGATGGATTTATGCCATAAAAAGGCCACTTTTTAACCAGATATTAGTTGTCTTGACATTAAGTAAATATGATTTTTTAAAGAAGTTATGTCATATTGGGCAGCACCTGTGGCTCAAAAGAGTAGGGCACCGGCCCCATATGCCGGTGGTGATGGGTTCAAACCCAGCTCCAGTCAAAAACTGCAATAGAATAAAAAAGTGTGTCTTATTTAAAAATATCAACAAACACTGTGAAGAGTTTTGCTAACTACAAAGTTAAAGGGAGAATGCTGCACACTCTCACTTCTGTCACTAATTATGACAGTTCGGGCTATGGTGTAGTTAGAGAAAGCAATCCATACAACAACATTTCTCTTCTGATATCAGCTGCAAATTTGGGCAGTTTCTCAAACCACCCTAAGGTTTGATCAGTCAAACTTTCTGGGGTTTTGTTTTTGAGACAGAATCTTTTTGTCACCCTCAGTAGAGGACTGTAGTGACATAGCTCACAGCAACCTCAGACTCTTGGGCAATCCTGTTGCCTCAGCCTCCCTAGTAGCTGGGACTATAGGTGCCCGCCACAATGCACAATGCCTGACTATTTTTAGACATGAGGTCTCGCTCGAGCACAGGCTGCTATTGAACTCCTGAGCTCAGGCAATCCACCCACCTCAGCCTCCCAGAGTGCTGGGATTACAGGTGTGAGCCTCTGCACCCAGCCCAATCAATCATTAGAAAGACTCCCAGAACTCGTTGAAAGCTATTAGACTCATCACAGTAGCAGTGTATTATGAGTAAAAAATACTGATTAAAAGAGGCAAAGAGAAGAGGTGCATAGAGCAGAGTATGGAAATACTAAATGCTTTCCTATGGAGTCAGAGTACGTTACTTTTCCAGCAACAGAATGTGAAGAAACACTCAAAATATTACCAACCATAGAAACTTACCCTAGCCTCAGTGTGTGCAGTATTTGTTGGACCTCTGTTGCATAAACATGACAGATTGATTACATTTGTCTTAAATCTCAGTTTTAAGGTCAGCTGATATTACAAGGCCCAAAGTTTCCACCCTAAATTATGTTGTTCTTCTCTGGCTAGCCTGAGGCCCCCAGACAAATCAAGATTACTTGCCAGGAGCTGAGGGCAAAGGCCAGACCTTATTCCAGCCATACTTTAATTCTCTGCTACATGTATGCGCAGTTTACATTTTTAAAAGTTCACTCCAGGTAGCAGTTAATCTTCGAAGAATGATTCTGTCCCTCTTTGCTTGTTTTTCCCTAGTATTTACACTTTTTCCATCCTAGAGAGAGATTTCTTTTTCTTTCTTTCTTTCTTTTTTTTTTTTTTTTTGCAGTTTTTGGCTGAGGCTGGATTTGAACCCGCCACCCCCAGCATATGGGGCTGGCACCCTACTCCTTTGAGCCACAGATGTCACCGAGAGAGAGAGAGAGAGATTGCTAAGAATTCTTTATCCTTTATTAGATTCTGTAGCATATTAAAGATATTAATAATTTTTCTGTATAATTTGTGGCATGACTCTCTAAAACTAAATATTGGTCAACTGTTGGTATCCATCAATAAATGAGCACTAATTCTGACTTACATTGACGTGTGTGTGTATGTGCACCATTGTCTAGTCAATATGAGATATTTGCTGGTACTCTATGAAGTTATGAAAATCATTTGATGATTAAATAATAGAAACTCTAGACATGTCTTTGAATCGGGTCACATGGATTCAAGTCTAGTCGTACTAACTGATACAAAGAGCCCTCATTTTTGTTTTCTTTAAACAGAAGACCTGGCTTGGTTTCCGTTAGCACAGTGGTCTCGGTGCCAGCCACATATGCTGAAGTTGGAGGGTTCGAACCCGGCCCGGGCCAGCTAACCAACAATGACAACAGCAACAAAAAAATAGCCAGCCATTGTGGCAGGAGCCTATAGTCCCAGCTACATGGTAGGCTGAGGCAAGAGAATCGCTTAAACCTAAGAGTTTAAGGTTGCTGTGAGCTATGATGCCACATAACTCTACCGAGGGTGATATTGTGAGACTTTGTTTCAAAAAAAAAAAAGACAAAACAAAAAATTATACAAAAAATTATATTTAAATAGATAAATATAAGTCATTTGCTTAGCATATAAGTCTTTTCATTGATAATATATATATTCTTTAATCAACACCTTTTTAGATCTACTGGCAAGCACTTAGTAAATACTTTAATTTAAAAATTTAAAGCCAATATAATTATATGCTGAAATATTGATTATCATTCACATTTTTTGTGTGTCATACTATCTATTTCTCGAATGAGTTCTGAATCATGTTATAAAGAACATTAAAGAGGAGAGCTTTACAAAGTGGCTATATTCATATACAGTTCAAGTTCAGAAGATAGTAGCCAAGGAAAGGAATCATTATTTACACATCTTTAAAATATCAAGCTTCTTAATCCAAGATGAAGAACTAAACAAATAAATAAGAAAAATCAAGATCGTCATTTTATCTTAATAAAAAAAAAAATTCCTAGAACAGATGTGCTACCTCCAAGATCCACTCTGCTAGTGTTTGAGCATAATTCAAACAAGAAAAAGAGATAGGCTAGTGATTGTTAGTCTTACCACAGAAGGAAGAAGTAACCTTTGAATTTTTAAATGGATTTTAAGAAAATAAATGATCTTTAGTTTTCATATTATTTAGCAGGACAAATAGGGATAATTCCTTATTATGCTAAGTTGCCAACAATAGACTAGAACAAATGAAACTTCTTGCTTTTTAGAAGCAAGTGAGAAATGGTAGCGTCCATCTCTCCAGCCCCTCAGTTCCTCAATGTCTCTCTTTCTCGTTTTCTTGTTTGAAATCTTTCTGGTTCCTTTATTTGGCTACTATCCTCAGAACTTTCAAAGTACTGGAAATTCTTGTCTGTATATGGGCTTCAACAATCAGGCATTGAATTTTGTTTATTTATGAAATATCATTGCATCTATATCTTTCATTTCAAAATGCAGATGTTAATTTAGCTTTAAAGAAATTGCCCTATTTCCAGTTGCTGTACACTGTCTTTGTTACTAAGCATTCCTGAATGATCATGAATAATTTTACTTTATGTTTTAGTGTATTGAGACTCTGAGACTGAAATGTCAAATTAGAAAGAGAAATATGGGACAAGCATCTTCCCTTGTGTCTTCTTTAATAAAGTACCCTAAAATTGAGAACTATCAAGTGTTTGAATCAGAATCTATAAAAGCTTGAGCAAAGATGCTGAAATTTTATCAATGCTGACTGACATTTTTCCCATATTAATGACAATCCCAAAATGTCCCATGAAAAAAATGTATAATTTTGTACATTCAAGTTACTAACATAAGCATTCAACTAACTTTATAATCTCGATAGATAGCTGGCACTAGTTAGTATGAAGATTGAGTATCTGTACATAAAGGGAGAAATTGATTTGATTGACAACCTCCCAACCTGTATTTAACTACTGGGCATTTGGCGTTACAATTAACTTTGAGAGAAAAGACACATAGGAAATTATTTCTCTTAGTTTGCGTTTATAGCTTCTCCATTTAGAGATGGTTAGAATATTTGTCTCCTTTATGCTCTTGTTTGAATATTTGTCTCCTCACAAACTGATATTGATATTTAATCCCCTGCGCCCCGCCCCAGCAATATTGAGAGGTGGGGCCTTTAAGAGGTGATTGGGTCATGAGGGCAGAGTTTTCCTGAATGAATTAAATCATTCACAGATTAATGGATGATCATTAAACTAGGACTTGTGGCTTTATAAGAAGAAGAGAGACCTAGCATTCTCAGCCACCTAGCCATGTCTTCCCCTGTGCCACCACAGAACTCTGTAGAATTCGCACCAGCAAGCCGGCTCTCACCAAAAGCCATTCCTTGCTTGACCTTGAACTTGTCAGCCTTCATAACTGAAAGGATTTCTCTATAAATTACCCAGTTTCAAGTATTATAAGTAACAGATAACAGACTGAGACACTTTAAAAAATTAGAGTATATAATTTATGCAATTAAAAAAAATAGAGTATATAAAAATTCATTTAGTGTACTTCCATTACTGAAAGTTTGACTACTGAGGCTTATCCATGTTAAGTGAATAAAAATTGCATTTTTATGTATGTTGTGTTTGTATGTCTCTTCCTATATGTATGCATGTGTTTACCAATCTTCATTTATCTATCATCTTTGTACATCTCTCTGCTCTTCTTATAGCTAATTCTGATAAACACCATATGTTTAGCCAATGAAATGTAACAAAAATGTTTGTTGTAGTTCTCTTGCCCCCTAATAGAGAGGTTATGTTTCTTATGCTCTTTCTCCATCATACTTGGAATCTTGCGTGAACTCAGTAACTCCCTCAGTTATTTTGGACTATGGGGATGAGGCCCAGGCCTTAGAGATAATGTCCTGAGGATGCCTTCAGGCAGGAACACATGCAGGTACCAGGCTGGCCAGTGTGTTAACCCCCAGGGTGAGATGAAGTGACAGGCCAAGATTTGACAGTCCTGTGTCTGCGATGTTTTGTGAAACTGTACAATATCCCATGGCCTGTCTTCCTGAAGATTTAATTTACATGAAAGAGAAACAAAGTTTGATCTTATTTGTGGAAATAATCTGAATGTTTTATTTATTTATTTATTTATTTATTTATTTATTTATTTATTTTTTGAGACAGAGTCTCACTTGGACACCCTGGGTAGAGTGCCGTGGCATCTTAGATCACAGCAACCTTAAACTCTTGGGCTCAAGCAATTCTCCTGTCTCAGTCTCCCACGTAGCAGGGACTACAGGTGCCTGCCACGATGCCTGGCTATTTTTCAGAGACAGGGTCTCACTCTGACTCAGCCTGGTCTTGAACCTGTGAGCTCAGCCAATCCATCCACCTCAGCCTCCCAAGTGCTGGGATTACAGGTGTGAGCCACCGCGCCTGGCCAATCTGAATGTTTAAGGAACTAAATCATTGGATCTTCAGACTTATTTCTTATCTTCTTTATAGAAAAAAAGGAAAGAAGGAAGAGTCCTTTTACTTCAGAGACACATGCTAATTAGTGAAATTTATACAGGTAAATTTTGCTCAGAAATAATTCAGAGAGAGAGAAAGAAAATAAGGATACCAGGAGCCACAGACAAAAAATGGAAATGGCATCAAACTTTTCAAAAGTAACTTTATTTCTAATTTACCATAAATAAATACATTCAAAAGCTTAAAGGAAAAAAAAATCACCTTAGAATTTTATATTTGACTTATCAAAGAAGAATAAGGGCATAAGCATAGACTTAAGACTTTAGAAATACAAGGCTCATTTTTTCCTTGACTAGTACTAGGGAACCTGCTTTCAAAAGATGAGAAATAAACAAAGGGAGAGACCCCAGATTTAAGAAACAGAGAATCAACGTAGAGCAGAGAAACCAGAGGCGTCAAGGTGACAATGAGGATCTGAATCCAGACATCAGCCAGGCTAGATTCAACGGGGCCGCAGTTGAGAGGCTATGAAATTGACACTTTATTTTGTGAAAAAAACGTAACTGGTAAATTAGCCAATATTTGTACCAATATCAAATTGAGCTTTAGAAAGTGTTAATGGACATTGGCAATATCTGACAGAACGTTTCATTAAGAGAGTAAAATACACAGAACATTAATTAAAATGAAAAACAATGCCACAATCAATCCAAGAAAAATGAAGTCTTTCTGAAGAGAATGTTACTTTTTATTTAGGAATATACAGCATACATTGCCATAAAATGCAAACAATTACTTGCATAACCCCAATTGAGAGAATAATAGGGGAAAATGAATAAAATGGTGAAACTATAAAAGGTAAATTTAATAGAATTTTAAAAGTATCAAATCATGAGTTTATCAGTTCATAATATAGAAGTGATGTTTATAAATAAGAACTGGATGAACAGACCTGAAAGTTGAGGACCTGTTGGACAAAGTGATAATCTTTTTATCAACATAAACCTTCAAGTATTATTTGAGTTACTTTGATGAAATTGTTAAAATATCTATTTTGGTGATTTTTTATGGAATACATATCTGTATCTATGTGCACTTTTGCACACATATGATTATATACACACATATGCACATCACACACATAAGCATGCATATACCATCTACATTATATGTGAATACGGAGGTTGTGTTTTTTCACTGTTTCAATTGCTATGGTGGTTCCGTTTTAATATTGCAGAGGGAGACTAGACTGCCAGATGTTCTTTGAGCTTGCAGAAATGGAAGCCCATCTTGGTTTAGATCTTCTTTGTCCTGCCCTGAGTCATTTTTGAGACCCTTTTAGTAGTTCAAAATATGGGGCAAGTAGAAATTTAGTGTCCTGGCATTAGGCTATAATAAGACATATTTCTCCACCGTGTTATTTAGCAAAAATTTACTTTTATGCAAATCTCAGAATTCGAGACTGAAGCTTGACCTTGTGACATTCTGGCCATGGCATCAAGGAACAAATTGCAAATCTCTGAAATAAAAATCTGTTGATGAGAGGAAGAATATATGCAGGCGACTTATCCTTAATGCAAGAAGCAACCTAAGAGTTTGCTGGTTGGAACTGATTTTGTCTCAGTGTATGGCTACTGCTAGAAACTCTTTCAAGACTACTAGCCTAAGGGGAACAATGGCTCTGCTTAAAAGAAGGAGTAAGTGAAAGTGAACTAAATAACCTTGGTGTTTATTGAAACCACAATTAGGAGTTCCAAATTGTGAAACAATGTTATGCCAGCAGTATTAACAAATGTCACCCATTGATATGTGCAGAATAGATCTCCAGAAGCCCTCTTATGCGGCTGTAAGAAATACCAACAGTGAGGAACCAGCTAAAACTTGATTTCTCTCTCAGTTTGGCAGTCAGAAAAAGAATCGTTCTCCATCACCAGTAGACTTATAGTCTTTGCCTAACCAGAGGTGGAAGATAAGCCTCAAGAAAGAGATTGTGCAATTACAGCTAATGGGCATTATGAGCTACAGATATTAATTTTGAAAAATCAAAATTCATTGGAAAAAAATGAAATTAATTGAAAAAAATATTTTTAAATGACTACATATATAACCCAAACAGGATAGATTACACTATTTACATATGTGAGATTATATATATTCATACATCCCAATGTCCTTTGCATCAATTTCCATTATACAGGTACCATTTCAGCAATTCAGATGTATAGATGTTTCATGGATATTGTTCCCATTCCAAGTCCTAAATCTCTAAAATGTCTTCCTTTATACTGATGACTCTCTTCTTTGTTCTCATCAAAGGCACAGCTGTGTTCCAAAAAATTTTTAAATAAAAAACAGGTATCTGATCATATAAGATTTGATCTGTGAACAATTGCTTGTAGAGCCTAGAACATTTTTAAGATGTTTTCTTCCAAGCCTAGAAGGACCATATTTTATTTTAATTCATATTCCACCCTCCAGAAATCACTCACATGATTCCAATCTAATTGCAGTAGAGGCTAAAAAATGTAGCCCTTGTGCCCAATAGTAGGAATCATAATCAGAGGGTGTCTGGCCAGTCTTTACCCAAAATACTAGATTTCGTTGAAACTGTTTACCTCCACTACAATGTCATAATTTCTAAAGATGAAGTGAAAGCCTCATAACTATTTGAAATTTTTAGTAATCTCTGGTGTTTGTGTGCAAAATTTATTTACTTCCTCTAAAAGAAATTAGTTAAACCTGATTTCCCATAAGATACATGAATAAATTAAAAGCAAGTTTGATTTAAAGCAACACAAGATTTTTTCAACTCAAGATCTCCAAATATTCCAAAAACACAACTATGAGAAATTGGGAAGATGTGAATGTAGATTAGTAAAAAATAGGAAGATTCTTTACCACTGAGTTCTTTTAGAGAAAAAAAGACAGTAAGGGTGGTGAGTAGCATTTCTATTACAACACCAAAGATTCCCAAGAGAAAAGAACAACATCAACAATGACAAAACAACAAAAACAAAGAAAAGAAAATACGACAAACACCAGAAAATTAAATTCCTCCCTTTTTGTAACCATTATTTTAATATTTACTAGAGTACTAATTACATCATTCCACCTGGAGACTATATTACATAGATTGATAGAAAAGGTTGTATGTCGTGGAGGTAAAGTGCTAATCCTTAGGTCACCTTAAACTCTCTGTACACATCTGGGTCCTGCACATGCTCATTTGGATCAAAAGATGTTGCAGCTTAAAAGAATGTGTGTTACATCCTGAATAGCAGCCATCGGCGTTTGAGATCCATTCTAGTTAGGCTGCTTCTCTCAAAAATGAAAACATGGGATGAGAGCTTCTCACCACGCACTCATTAAAAGGTAAACTTTCTTGGGCTAGGAGTCACGTCAATCATCGTTTTCCTGCAAACCCAAAGCTGCCTTTTTCTCTGTTAGAAGCCGTTATCATCTTCAAAGCCATATCAAAACAGTGTTTGTTCTGTGCTTTGATTTCACCCACATGGTGAATTCAAAGAAGACGAGAGTGTGGAAAGACTACTTCAGACGTTTCAGCATTTGTCTTTCCATGTTTGTGAATGTGATTTAAGTGCCTGATGTCTAATAAAAATCTTTTAAATGGAGTGGAATTTTTTTTTTCATTGAAACATTCCACCTTCCGTTTCAAAAGTGCTTAAGACTGAGATCTCCTAATCTCAAATATAAAATCCCTGAAGGTTTGTATAAAGACAATATAATGGTAATTCACCTCAGAGAGTTCATTTTCCTTTCTACTCTGTGTAGTTCAATAAAAACAAACAAAAAAAAAGCTCTTTTTGAATGACAGTTTCTAAATACCTGGCACAAATAACCTATTTTTCCTTGGGAAAAGAAAAGTCATTAGGAAGATAATGTTACTTAAGGTGCATTTTGCATTGAGGGCATCTGACACCATTCACAGAGATAAACAGATGCATGTGATTTACATATGAAAACCTATCAGATAAAGCAAAAATTTGTATGTGAAATGCTTCATTCACTGAATTAGCCTATGGTAATCTCTCATTATATGAAAAAGAAAATGATTACTAAAAATGTCTAAATAAATATTAATGTGGTTATATTGTTTTTAAATAAATAAAATATTTAGAAAGAACAATATGAGGGAGAATCATTTAAAGGAACAGTTGCTTTTTTAGCTTTTATGTATCTAAAGAGCAAATAAAAAAGAATGACAAAATAAATTTTGATGATGAGCTTGAAAATACGATTTTAAAACTTTGTCTCTCGTGGAGAGAAGGAAAAATTGATAAGCAACTGAACATGTGAAACATTTCACATCTTGACTGAATTAAAGCAATTGTGAATATAGCCTCATTTTCCTGATAATTTTTCCCTCCTCTGATACCAAGTATGTGGTAGAAAGTGATTCTGTCTTTTAAATGCATATTTCCTTTTTCCAGTAGCTAGCAATTTATAAAATGTTTCAAAAATCAAGTAGTGTAAAAACTGAAATGGTTTTAAACACATTTAGATCACAACCTATTCCTCTAAAAGAAAAGTAAAATTGGCTGGTAATATACAACTGATCATGCTCTAAATGGAAAGAGGCAATTTACTATCCACTTAGGTGACAGAGCAAAGACACACAGGGAGCAAATTAGAATGGTCAATGGAATTTTGAAAAAAAAAGATCATTTATAATTAATTTTCATATATATTTTTCTGGATATAGATACCAAAAGTTTTGGGGCAAGAGATAATCTCCGGGATTTGCTTTCTATAACTCACCAAGAGAAAACAACACAGAAACTGAGAGAGAAAGTAAGAAGAGGAGAGCCACAGCTGGCAAGGCAGTTAGTTAGAAAATGAAGCCAGCAAAGTCACTAACGGCTGACCTGGGCTGGGATTACTCATGCCTGGAATCCCTGCACTCTGGGAAGCCCAAGCAGGTGCATTGCCTAAGCTCAGAAGTTTGAGACCAGCCTGAGCAAGAGTGAGACCCTCGTCTCTATTAAAAATAGAGAAACTGGCTCGGCACCTGTGGCTCAATGGGCCAAGGCGCCAGCCACGTACACCTGAGCTGGCGGGTTCGAATCCAGCCCGGCCTGCCAAACAACAATGACGGCTGCAACCAAAAAAAAAAAAAAAAAAAATGGCCGGGCATTGTGGCGGGCACCTGTGGTCCCAGCTACTTGGGAAGCGGAGGCAGGAGACTCGTTCCAGCCCAGGAATTGGAGGTTGCTGTGAGCTGTGATGCCCCAGCACTCTATCCAGGGTGACAGCTTGAGGCTCTGTCTCAAA
>CAUYRH010045919.1:0-12709 GCA_963574655.1 Perodicticus potto
TGGGTTTGGGGTTGGAATGTTCTTCCTTTTCCAGTTGCTTGAGATGTCCCATTAAGTTGTTAACTTCCTCTTTTTCTGTTCTCTTGAGGAAGGCTTGCAGTGCTATAAATTTCCCTCTTAGGACTGCCTTTGCAGTATCCCAGAGGTTCTGATAATTCATGTCTTCATTGTCATTTTGTTCCAAAAATTTGGTAATCTCCTTCTTAATCTTGTCTATGACCCAGCTATCCTTCAGCATAAGGTTATTTAGCTTCCATGTTTTTGTATGAGTATGCAGATTCCTGCTGTTATTGAGTTCAACTTTTATTCCATGATGGTCTGAGAAGATGCAAGTACTAATTTTTATTTTTTTAATTTGCTGAGGTTAGACTTGTGACCTTGGATGTGAAAGATTTTGGAGTATGTTCCATGGGCTGATGAGAAGAATGTGTATTCAGTTTCGTTAGGATGAAATGTTCTGTCGATGTCTGTTAAATCCAGATGTTGAATGTTTAAGTTTAAATCTAAAATTTCTTTGCTTAGCTTCTTCTTGGAGGATCTATCCAGCATTGCTAAAGGGTTGTTAAAATCTCTGACTACTATGGAGCTGGAGGAAATCAAGTTTCTCATGTCTGTTAGAGTTTCTCTTATAAATTGAGGCTCATTCTGGTTGGGTGCATAAATACTAATAATTGAAATATTGTCATATTGAGTAGTACCTTTAAAAAATATGAAGTGTTCATCCTTATCCTTCCTTATTTTGTTTGGTTTAAATCCTATTGTATCTGCGAATAGGATTGCAACACCTGCTTTTTCCTGCTTTCCATTTGCCTAGAATATAGATGAACATCCCATCACCTTGAGTCTATATTTATCTTAAAGGGAAGATGAGATTCTTGTATGCAGCAGATATCTGGCCTGAGTTTTTGTATCCAGTCAGCCAACCTGTGCCTCTTTACAGGACAATTTAAACCATTCACATTAATTGAGAATACTGATAAGCCTTTCAAAAGGCTTTTAATCCTTTAGTGGCTGTGGAAATTGGAATTTGTTCAAAAGTTTCTGAGTGGGTTTACTTTTGTGGTGGAGGATACGCTGGTCACTATGGAAGATAGGTCTGAGAATATCCTGGAGAGGTGGTTTAATTATGGCAAATTTCTTCAACATGTGGATGTCATTAAAGTATTTAATTTGTCCATCATAAATGAAACTCAGTTTCGCTGGATACAGGAGCCTAGGTTGAAAGTTATTTTGCTTTAGGAGATTAAAAGTCAATGACCATCCTCTTCTAGCTTGAAAGTTTTCAGCAGAGAGATCTGCAGTTATTGTAATATTCTTTCCCTTGTAGGTTGTGGTTTTCTTACGTCTGGCTCCTTTCAGAATTTTCTCCTTCATCCTAACTTTAGTGAAATTGATTATGATGTGTCTGGGAGATGTCTTATTTGGGTTGAGTCATGCTGGAGTTCTGAAACTGTCTGCTATCTGAATTTCAGAATCTCTTGGCATGTCTGGAAAGTTCTCTTTCATGATCTCATGAAGAAGAGACTCTGTGTCTTGTGAAGCTACTTCATCACTTTCAGGAATCCCAATAAGGTGAATATTGGTTTTCTTTGAGTTATCTCAGAGCTCTCTGAGGGAGTGATCTGTTTTTGCCCTCCATTTTCTTCCTCTTTGAAAGATTGGGAGCTTTTGAAAGCTTTGTCTTCAATGTCATAAATCCTTTCTTCTGCTTGCTCCATTCTGCTACCGAGGGATTCTACTGTATTTCTCAGATCTTTGAGGGCTGCAACTTCTTGTCTCAATGTGTCATAATCTTTGGTCATTTTATCTTTGAATTCGTTGAATTCCTGAGACATCTTTTGGATTACTGCTTGAAATTCTAATTCCATCTTTCCTCCATTCTGCTGATCTTATTTGCTATTCAGATTCTGAATTCGATTTCTGACATCTTAGCCATTTGTTTATGCATGGGATCTTGTGCTGTGTCTGGCTTGTCGTTCCTTGGGGGAGTTGATCTACTCCGATTATTCATGTCGTCAGAGTTTTTCCATTGATTACACCTCATGATTGTTTTTCGCCATTCCCTCTGGCCATCCTCAGAGTTGAGGAGGTGTCTCTCCAAGATTAGACCCCTCTGGGATCACTCTATTGTTGCTGGATCTTTGTAGGGAGTGACCCTCTGTAGCTCCTCTGGAACTGCCCCAGCAAGGGAGTTCTGGCTGTGGGAACAGCTCCAGAGTGTGGCACCCCTGGATCCAGCAGCAGGGCAGGGGATGGTGTACACGGTTGTGGGAGTGTCTGGAGGCCAGTGTCTTTGGCAAAGAGAGCTCCGGCTCCAGCAGTCTCTGGCCGGGAGAAGGGCTCCAGGCAGAGGCAGGGAGGGCTCTGGAGGGAGGGTCCAGGTGGCACAGCTTCTGGAGTCCCTGGCCAGATGCATGGGGCCGGTGCAGAGGCAGGTAAGGTACGGGAAGGAGGATGCAGGTTTTGCACATCCCGGAGTTCCTGGTCAGGGCGGACGTGCAGAGGCCTGGCAGGCATGGGCGCTGGCAGATCCCTGGCTGGTGAGAGCTTCCAGAGTCCCGGCAGGCACAGGGCATGGGGCCTTGTAGTCCCTGGCGGAACCCTGGCCGCAGACGGCATGCAGAGGTCCGGTGGGTGCAGGGTGCAGGGCCACAGGGTTGCCGGCAGTGTCCCTGGCCAGGGTTGGCATGGGGTGGATGTGGGCAGGGGAGGTTTGTCGTGGCACCCAGTGTCTTGGAAGGGGGCACCTGGTCTGGCAGAGAGGGATGGGTGGCGCTGCTCAAGTACCTGTTCCATCAATCTCAGCAGAGGTCAGGCTTCTGGTTTATCAGGTAAGGGGGGGAAGGGTGTACTGAAAGTTCAGAATGGCAGGGAAAACTTTAGTTCAGTTTTTCTGCCTAGCAAGACAGTGTTCAGAGTCACAGCACGGTCCCTCTGAGGAAGCCCTCCCCAATTCCCACAGCACTCTCCCATGGAGAGAGACAAGAGGTCCACAGTTCACCTCTTGTCTGTAGAAAACCCACAGAATTAAATGAAGAGAAAAAAGAAAGGAAACAAAAAAACCACAGTTTTCTTGTGGGAGGAGATGGACACCTTTCCTTTCAGGTGAATTTTGTACCTGAAGCTTGCTTTCTTGGAGTCACAGCTTTCCTCAGCAGAGGTGACCTGCAGTTATCACTTCTTGCTCTGTACTGGGCTCCTAGTCTTCAGCTCAGTTGGACAGTTTCTGGACATTATCTTTTCTTTTGGACAGGAGCCTCTTTCAGAAGCTGCTTCCAGTCGGCCATCTTGCCCCTCCTTCCTGGGAAGATGATTTTTAAAAGACAGAGTAATCCTGCTATCCATATTGTCTCAGTGCCTGCCTGCCAAGTCACTAAATCTGGAGAGACATCCCAAGTTCAGCCTCCCCACATTGGTATGTAATAGATCTACTGGGTTTTCAGCAACTCTATCTAGCTACTCTTACCTAGACTGCTGTCTGCACCCAGTTCCCAAATTAGCAACTCTTTCCCAGATGCCAATGAGTATAGTCACCCTCTGGGTGACTTCTCCATAATGAACTGCAGGTGTGATTGTCCCCCACAGCTGTCTAATGTGTTGGTCCCCTACAGGTTGCAAAGAAGTTGCTGAAATTCATACACAGAGGCATGACCTACCATGACATGCACAAACCCAGAACCTCATTGTACACAACACACGTGAACACCTTCCTACTCTATCACACAAGTGATGAAATGAACACAGTCACTTATCATTCAGCATCACACATACTATGACATCCCCTTACTCTGTACTACAAAGAGGTCTAACAATTAAGCTCACAAACTTATCCAAGAAAAAGTGCTGCATTCCTCATTGCTGAATATCATCCCTACAGTCATCTTTGAAGTGCTCTATGCACCAATTACCAGTGCCTAGTCCACCCTTCAAAGCAATATCAAAACTCTTTCTGGAATGGCCATTAAAGCTGTCATCATATTACCCTTGATGTACCGAATGTTACTGAAATGCCTTCCTTTCAAGATTTCATTTATCTTGAGGGTAAAGAAAACAGGGAGTAGGGATGGTGTTCCAGTACAGTTATTTGTTTTACTGGCTAAAAACTCCCTCACAGACAGTGCCATGTGAGCTGGTGCATTGTTGTGATGTGAGAGCCAGAGCTCTCTCATGCCTAGACTTTCCTATTTCCATATGGTTGTTTACATGGCCTGCTATGTGTCTCACAGGCAGTGGACAATTTTTACACACTATTCAACAAATTTTTGCTATGTTTTCATCAATTCTGCTCATTACTGGCCACCCTGACCTCTCTCTATAAATGACACTTTCTCTCCCTTCAAAAAAACATTTAATACATTTGTACACAGCCATTTTCTTCACAGCATTATCCCCATAAACTAGGACTAACATGCTCCTGATTTAACTTCCATTCCTGCTAAGTTTAATGAGAAATGTACGCATTTGTTCATTGTTCTAATTCAAGCTCCAACATTGTCTCAATGGCACCCAAAAACAAACCACAAAGAATGCAACTCAGCAAGACACAGCCATACATTGACATGAACATGGCTGTGAGATACTGATATACAGAGGTTATGAAGCCTTACCAAGTTGTTTGTACAGGGCTGCCAGTGTAAGTGCACAGTGGCAAGTTCGCAAAGTTAATTGTCAGACCTTGTATAATACATTCACAGACACACACAAAATATCACTTTGCCAGTGATTCTCAAATGTATCTAAACATTGGCTTTTTCTGGAAAGTTTAAAAAATTCTGGTGCCCAGGCCACAGCTCACACAAGCTAAGTGAGGAGCTCTGGATTTGGGACTGAGGTATGCATCTGGGATTTTTAAAGCTACTCGAGTTATTCCAATATGAAACAAGGTTAAAAACTATTACTCTCCACCATGGCCCCATGACTAACAGAAAGAAGGAGAAGAAGGTCAGCTTCCTTTCAGAAAGGAAAAGACAAGAGAAATGAAGGAAACTAAAACTAAAAGGCCCCCAAAGGCTCCCAGTGGCACCTCTTGAATGATCATAGCTCACAGCAACCTCAAACTGTTGGGCTCAAGCAATGTTCTTGCTTCAACCTTCCAAGTAGCTGGGGTTACAGGCACCTGCCACAACACCTGGTTATTTTTTCTGTTTTTAGTAGAGACAGGTTTTCTCTCTTGCTCAGGCTGGTCTGGAACTCCTGATCTCAGACAATCCACCCACCTCAACCTCCCAGAGTGCTAGGGTTACAGGTGTGAGCCACCACACATGGCTCATCTGGTGTTTCTTGCTCACATCCTGCCATATCTTCTTCCATGTGTAGATGTTCCTTACTCAAAAACCACAAGGAACACACTTTTGTCAAACAACATTGAGCATAGTGACCTAATAAAATGAGAAAGACAGCACAGCATGGAGAATTGGTGGCAGCTCAGTCAGAAGATACAACTTTCAATTCCCACTGTCTGCTTGCTCAGTGTACAACCTTGGCAAGTGGTTCAACTTCTCAGATCCTCATATGGGGATGATAATCCCTATTTAGCCCACTGGAATTCTGGGGAGAAGAAAATGAAGCATATTGCAACTTTAAGGAGTTGGAAAAGCAGCAGATTCTTAAGAAATAACACACGAGTAGGTAAATGGAGTGACGAGGTGATTGGTTTGATCAATACCTTTAATAAGGGTAGCAAAGGACAATTGGCTTGTGGGACCTTTAAAAACTCCAGAGTTGATATAGAAAGCTGAATAACAAGGTAGACTCTAATCACCTAGGGTGACCCTTCAGCTCTTGCTAACAGCCTTCAAGGGTAAGCAACTGGAAGTTTAGTTTGATTAGAAAGCAACATTCCAACATTTCCTGCATGCCTACTATGTACCAGGCAATGTGATACAGAAGTGAAAAGAATTACACAGTTTCTTTACAAAGATGCTTCTTGTTTTTTAGGACAAGGAGAGACACAAACCAGATAATTGCAATTTAGCACTATAAACAGTAGAAGCACTTACAAGACAAAGCATAGCATAGAGCAAGGAAGAGTTAATTCTATCATAGACTGGATAGGACCAACTGGAAATGATATTAGGAAAATCCACAGGAAGGGACTTGCAAGTGAGTTTTGAAGCATAGACAGGAGTTTTCCAGTCAGAGAGATGAGAAAATGTCAGGGGCAAATAATCCCTACCCAAAGAGGCAACAGAGACAAAGTTATTACAGCATAAAATACATCGATGTGTCCTGGGATCTTGAAAGCCATTCACAAGTAAGGCATATCAAAGAATGTGGGACTGTAGTATCAAGCATTGCAACCCTAACCCATAACAAAATCATGTACAGCATAGCATTCACTTATAAATCAAGGAAGTAATGAGTAAACACAATAGCTATTATTATTATCAAGGGGTTTAACCACTGTGACAGAATTCCAACTATACACAGAAGTGTGTATGTTTGTGTACAGTGTAGATTTGCCTTATAGTTATCATTACATTGTTTTCAGTCTTCTTATTCCACATTTACCACTCTTTGGAATTAATTAAGTGGTTGACTAGTTTCAGTGCTCAAAACTAGGTATTCTGAACAAAGACTACATCAATATTGAGGGTTTTTTTTTTTTTATTTTATTCAACCCATAGTTAGCTGCTATCTGTCTTCAAAATAACTTACTCAAGAAGGGTATGACCTGAGGGCACTAGATTCCCTCCCATCTCTTCTGAGTTTGGCTTCCAAAAAGTCAAGTTTAGTTGATTATTTGTAAGGTGACAGGCCACTAGAGAGCCCTGGGCTCTTCCTGAAGCCCTTGCTTTTTTAGCAGAGATTCAGAAACTAATTTAGGGGCAGCTGCTAAGAGCTTTGGGCTTCATAGACCATGTGAGTTAAGGATCCCTGGATGGCCAAAACTGAAATTGATCCATCTGACTGAATTTACTGGCCAGAGAGGTCTCCCTTGAAGGATCCTTTTAGGGCACATTTCAAAGGATCATTTCCTCCCAATGCCCCCATGCTGAATCTGCACCACAGCCTATTTGCCAGCTCACCACTGGAACCACCTACACACATCAGCTGAGTTCAAGGGCAGTTAGTATTAAAGTAACAGAGTCACCATGATGGTGTGCACAAGGCAGTGGTCACTAATAGAACACCTCTTCAGGGTCAAATGAAAATGAGGAAGACCTTGATGGCGATCTTTATCATATCTGAGTGCTTTCAAAACTGACCACAGACTGGGTGGCTCAAACACCAGAAATTTATATGTCACAGATATGGAGATGTGAAGTCCAAGATCAGGGTGGCAGCATGGTCAGGTTCTGGTGAGGGTCCTCTTCCAGGTTCCGGATGGCCAAATCAGCAGAAAGTAGGCAAGAAAGCCTTCTGGTCACTTTCATAAGGACACTAATCCCATTCATGAGGCCCCCACTTTCATGACCTAATCACCTCCCGAAGGCCCATCTCCTGATACCATCACCTTGGGGGTTAAGATTTCAACATAGGAATTTGGGGGTGGGGGGAACACAAACATTCAATCCAGTGCAAAGTCCAAATGAAATTGTTTTCTGAGACACACACACATAAACTTCTATGCATAGAAATAAAATTTTAAAAATCAACCAAAAAGTTGAAGGATTTTAGGGTGGAATGCAAACTGTGATGATGAAAGACTCTCAACTGTCTCATAAATGTTTGAGAAAACCTCACTGCAGGCAGTGGGAGAATAAAGGGCTTACTTAAGTACCTTTATAAAGAATATTTGACTGAAAATGGCAACTAATGTAAAGGAAAAAAAGTACATAAACACTAAGGGGGAAAAAAGAAATTGTTTCATGAAAGGGTAACATAAAAAAAAAAAAAAGCCATGTAGGGAAATAATCTATTATTTTATATCCATGATTGAAATTGGTATATGACCTAAATAAATTAAATATAAGCAGACATTTGGGTTTCTCATTTGCATTTCTAGAAGTTTATATATTCAAATTTGAAAAAAAAAAGGCATTTAACCATCTCATTGAGAAAATGAAAGTAATTGTTTTCAAGGCTACTGAAGCATTTAATATTGAGTGCCGTTGAGAGAGGACAAAGCTGGCTAGGATTGGGAGGGGTGCTGGGAAAGGCCAAGTCTTGATACCACTGCCCCATCTTCAAGTACCACCTAGAAGAGGCACCTGGCACTCCAAGAGCTATCTGTATTTATGGTCTGCACTTCTCCTCTGATCTCTCTCCCTCCTCCTATCTTGCATTTGACACTCCTAGGTACTAAGCTCGCTTCTGTTCTATTACCATGCCCTCTCCTCTCTTTAAATCTTAGGCTTAAAACTATTTCCATGACTCTGTCCTGGTTTATTTCATTTTCATTTTTACTTTACATCAGCATCCTAGAGGTATAACTTATATACAATAAAATGGACCCATTTTAAAGGTACAGCTTGATGAGTACACCCATAAAACCTCTCTCCCAATCAAAAGACAAAACTCAAATGATTTCCTTCATTACCCCGTGTAGTCAGTTCTTTCACTTAATATGGGTTAGATTTCCTGATCTAGGAATTATTATAAATGGAATCATATAGTACGTGCTCTTTCATATCCGACACATCTCCTGAGAGATGTTTCTGAGATGTACCAGATTTACTGTTGCATGTACTAGTACTTTTGTTTAAGGAGTGTTTCTTTGTATGAATACACCCTGTTCACTTATTCAACCCATGTTGAAGGACACTTGAGTTCTTCCAGTTTTTGATTATTATGAAGCAGCGATAAACACACAAGTCCTGCACTGCCTTTGTTTAGTGTCGGAACATGGTCATTTCATGTATCTTGCCGTTATCTGTTTATAATGGGAATGTACTATTGGCCAAAGGCAGGGTCATCTTTAATTCTGATCAACAAATTTGCACCCCAGCTCCAGATCTTCTGTCCCCCCCACCTTCTAGAATGTGCTATTTGATAACCCTAAGACTCTCCTTGCCCTAGAATAACTTTCCCACCAGCCAGGCCCCTCCCCTGAAAATGGAAAAGAAGTATTTAAAAATCAGGCTTTGGTGACCAGATTGACATTAACATCAACCAATGATAAGTGCTGAGGATGGTGTGTGTCCCCCAATGTGATCCCACAGAGAAGGGTACCTCCCTTCATACTACCCTTCGCCTGGCCTGTAACACTAGTCTAATTAATCACAAGAAGCCCAGTTTGAAGAATAGTCAACAAAATACCTGCCACAGTAAAGGAAAATAACGTTAGACTAAGAAACTGTCGCACATCAGAGGAATCTAAGGAGACCTTACAGAGAAGTGGAATGCGGGACCCTGGATAGAAAGAGAAAAAAGACAGGAAGGGTTGGGTGGGGAACAGAAAAATCTGCATAAAATTTGGAGCTTGGTTCATTGTAAGGTTCCAGTGTTGGTTTCTCAAGTTTTTTTCTTTCTTTTTTTTTTTTTTTTTTGCAGACAAAGTCTCATTCAGTCACCCTGGCATTGAGTGCTGTGGCGTCATAGCTCACAGCAACCTCAAATTCCTGGGCTCAACTTATTCTCTGGTCTCAGCCTCTTGAGTAGCTGGGACTACAGGCACCCACCACAATGTCTGGCTATATTTTTGGTTGTAGTTGTCATTGTTGTTTGGCAGGCCTGGGCCGGGTTCAAACCCGCCAGCTCTCATGTATGTGGCTGGTGCCCTTGCTGCTGAGCTACAGGTGCCAAGCCTGGTTTCTCAGTTTTAACAAATGTATGGACCATGGTGATGGAAAATATTGACAACAGAGAAGACTGGGTAAAGAAATTGTCTGTGCTATCTTTGCGACTTTTCTGCAAGCATAAAATTATTCCAAAATAAAAAATTAATTCTCAGCACATGAAAGCCAGTAACATGATAACCCTGAGCTGTAGCCATCACAGTGAGACCTGCTTAGCACCCTAAGACCTTCTCAGCACCCCCACGCCTGCATTTCCTGAGAAAGTCAGGATGGCCCCTTCTCCATTTCCACTTCTCATTTACTGTATATTTCCTCTTTGTCCAGATCTGCCTGGGATTTGTGATTATCAAATTGTTGCCTTGTTAACGTAGTCAGAAATCCTTTACTGTGACCTTTCCCACTGATGGGACAGTGAACTGGCCCAAACCGAGGAAAGAAGGGCTCATTTGAGCAAGGAAGAAAGGTGTTCACACTCAATCCCAACTGGCTCCAAGCAGAGAGAGACAAGGCCAGAAGCGACTCATGCCATCCAAAGTCTTTGGGCTGCAATGCAGCCTCTAATACCCCACATTTCCCATTACTTCCTCATTTCCACTGGGAAGCAACACACCCCAGAGTGGGCAAGATAGCTGTTTTACAAACCCTGCCCCCGGCTTTGTGGTTTTATTTCCCGAGGTTAATGTTCTAAATAAATTGGCCCCATCTTGCCTCTGCTAAGCTGCTTGAGAAAGGATGTTTTATGGTCAACATAGATCAAATTGGTACTTTCTTCCTTGGAAAGTTGTCCTCCGTACAAGTTCTAACTCTACCCAATGAACCAATATTAGTTTAACTACATGTTGTTAATTAAAAGTCGAATTTTATGTAGGCTTTTTCCTCCCTAAGGGGAAAAAAAGAAATATTATATTTCAAAGTTCCTGTAACAGGATAGCAGTCCAGAATTTATAGGCCCCTTTTAATGGACATGGTGAAATATCTTTTATGGGTGTCCTACCCTTGGGGACTTCATTCTCCTTCCAAGTAAAATCTGGCCACAGATAACTCTCTATTGCCCTGGTCATTTAGCTTTCATGTGTGGGAGAAGACCTTTCATCCTAGGTTCTCAATCTTTTTTCCATCCCACACCACTTTCCTGGTAAGTCAACATGAATTTTGTATGCAGAAAACAAAAGCCACATTTTCTGGCCCTTCCAAACCAGAGATTTAGAGAAGTTCCTTTATTTGGGTTCCTCTAGAAGTAAACCCTGAAATGAGGATCCAAGGGAAAGAAATTTATTAGGATGTGACCCAAGGACACATAAGTAGAAGGAAGAGAAGTAAGATGGTGGGAGGGACTAACATGTACAATGGTGTGTTATCAGATACACGATTACTACAGGAACTGGGGCTTAGCCTCACTGGCACACCCTCAAGATCCAGTGTAGAATACATACCATGAGCTTTCTACCAGAGAAACAGAAAGTTGGTTATTGATCTCAATTGTCATAGGTTGGCAGCTACTCTTGGGGGTAGGGAGCTAATTTCCCCGTCCCTCCTGGCCTTGTCTTCTAGACTCTGCCTATGGACAGAGTAGAACTCAGTGACCAAAGAATGCCTTCAATAGAGACACAGACACTGGCAATTGGAAGTTAGACCACTTCCAGGGAAATGGAAGGAACTGATCAGAGATGGGCTGGGCAGTGCATCAGGGTAGAGATGGGGATGGAGGCCAACCCTTCAGCCCTCTGGCCATGTTGGATAAACCTCATTTCTGGCTATGGTATCAAGTGAAAGTACTGGCTACAATTTTGAATACAGAGTGGTGGTTAGTCCAGCTCTGGGAACCTGCAGCTAGATCTCGGCATGTTCCAGACAGTAGAAAGATGACCAGGCCAGCAAGGCCAGTTCTACCCTTAGTGGTCACCTTAGGAGAGTCACTTGACCTTTCTGAAACTCAGTTTCCTCTGCCAGTGAGGTGGGGAGAATAAGACATTATCTCATTAGTACTTATCTTGAGTGAAAACTAATATTACCCCAAGTTTATAATCAAGAAAACTGGGATATCTGGTGTTGCTGAGAGAATCAGGTGAGAAAATGCACTCATAAGATAAACAGGTTCTGTATGGACTGAATGATATTTTACCCCCAAATTCATACATTGAAGCCCTAACCTTTAAGAAGATGGTATATAGAGGTGTGAACTTTAGGAGGTAATTAGATTTATATGTAGTCATGATAGTGATGCCTTTGTGATGGAATTAGTTCCCTTATAAGAACAGGAAGAAACAGGATAACTCTCTCTCTCCAAGAACACACACCATGAAAAGGTCATGTGAAGACACAAGCAAGAAGGTAGCTGTCTACAAGCCAAGATGTAAACCCTCACCAGACACAAAATACGCGGTACTGCAATCTTAGACTTCCCAGCCTCCAGAACTCTGAGAAATACATGTTTGTTGGTTAAGCCACTCAGTCTCTGGTATTTTTCTTGTAGCAGCTGAAGCTGACTAAGATAAGGTAGTATTCATAAGAACTCCATGAAGGAAGCCTTTTCAAGACAACCTTTTGAAGCAGGGATGCAAAAAGGCTGTCCTTGGGTTATTATATAAAGAATATGGTAACCAATGTATGAAAATGGATACTAGATTTAACATGCTGTTACAAACACAAAAACTGCATGTACCTCATGATCCTTGTTTGGATCCTGGGGTGTGTGTGTGTGTGTGTGTGTGTGTGTATTTAAGATGACTTTAATTGCATCTAAAACTTTTCTGGTAAATTTTCTAACATGTGCCTTTGGGGGGGGTTTTTTGTTTGTTTGTTTTCTTTTTTTGTCTTTATTATTAAATCATAGCTGTGTACAATAGTGCAATCAAGGGGCACAATGTGCTAGTTTCATATACAATCTTAACTATTTTCATCAAATTGATTAACATAGCCTTCCTGACATTTTCTCAGTTACTCTATGAAGACATTCTTCAATTGTATGAATGTATTCTGCATTTAGTAAGGTTCACCTGTACCCTTCTAAGATGCACCATAGGTGTGGT
>CAUYRH010045921.1:0-51289 GCA_963574655.1 Perodicticus potto
AGAAAATCCCATGAAGGTTTTGTCTAACAGTTCGATGAAAATATTTCAGATTGTATATGAAGTCAGCACATTGTACTAATGTACACACTATGATTTAATTAAAAACAACAAGAACAACAAATGACTGCTTCCTCAGAGCCCAGCTTTTGCAGCATCACTTTGCTGTTGGATCCGTGTTCTTTTAACTCAACTCACAGCTCTTTCAGTAGGTCAGTTTTGACCCTACAGGTCATTACAGAGAAGACCCGACGAGACCGTGAACCTATCAGTCTTGTCAGTAAGCAACAGCAATTGACACCTCAAGAAGCAGCAGTGATCACTCATCCTCTCCAGCTTAAAATAAGCTCACTTAATTGACTTATGCAATTCACAGACATGGAGGGGATTTGTTCTCCACCTGTAGCCAATTTTGAGCCCAGCATTAGAGATGCTAAGAGAGTCATAAAGAACCTTTCCTGACTAGGAGATGGTATTAGGCTGCTCACATGAATTTATGCATAGCAAACAGACACATCCCCGTGTCACAGCCTGATGTAGTAGGATGATTAGCATGAGAGCTGGCTTGTCTGTGCCGGGGTTTCTCAGCCTCGATACCGTTGGCCTTTGGGGCCAGATAATTTTTTGCTGTTGGGGCTGTCCTGGGCACTATAAGATATTTAGCCGCATCCTTCAACTCTACCCAAATAGCAGCATCCTTAGGCTCCACCTATGAGGTTCCAGTAGCATCTTGATCCCTGCTCCAGCAGTGACAATCAAAATTTTTCTCCAGATGTTGCGAAATATTCTTCAGGGGGTACAAAAATCTCCCTGCTGACAGCCGGTAACCTACATCCATGATGTGCAGAGAGAGTAGCCACCTGATGATCTGTGAGGTTGGGTCCTTGTGACTTTCCTCGAGAAGAGCAGAGAATAGGGCAGCAATTGACATGGCTTCTCTGTCCTTGGCTGAGTAGGTAACTGTGCACCAAAACTAATAATGGACTTCTTCCATGACTTAGCAATTATGAATTGGGCTGCAATAAACAATCTGGTACAGATATCTTTGTTGTAATGTGTTTTTGGTCATCTGGGTATATACCAAGTAAAGGAATTATAGGTAGGTATTCCAATGTATACATCCCTAATTTGAAGCAAATTTATATCTTTCAAGCGAAGGCTACAACCCATTCATTGCACAAGAAGATGGGGAAAGGGGAGAGGGAGGGAAGGGGAGGGAGAGGGTGAGGGGAGAGAGGATAAAGGGCGAGATCACATGGTGCATATTCGAAGGGTCAGGAGAAAACTTCTAAACATGGATCAAAAATATTTTCACATAGTAAGTGAGAAAATCTCATGAATGGTATGTCAATCAGGTGGATGAAAATATCTCCGATTGTATGTCAAGCCCGCACATTGTACCCCATGACTGAATTATTGTACACAGCTATGATTCAATAAAAAAAAAAAAACTGAAATTGAAATTCACTTCCATTTCTCACTTCCCTACCTTCTGCACAGCATACAGAATAATAAGTGTAAACTAAAGTTACAATGATGGTGATGGTGGTCCTAATAAGAATAAGAAGATGATGATAAAGCCGTGACAACTGATGGTGAAATATCTGCTACGAGCCAGGCACCGTGCTAAGCATTTTGCACAGACAGTTTCATTCATTGCTGCGACAATAAGAAGAGAGAGCTATCTGACTCTCTCTCTCACACACACACACAAAAGCACACGCGTGCACAAGTTCATGTGCAGGTGCCTGTAAACAAAGGTGCGTGCACTCACAGCACTGATTTAATGCTCTGCGTCTCACAGAACCACAGTCCTAAAACATGTTATGAACTTCCTCTGGGTCTACGTGCTCCAGCCAAGAGCCAACATAGGCTTTAACAGTTAGAGGTGTCAGCACCAGAGGAAAGAGTGAAAGCTACCAAAGAGAAGCCTGGAGAATATTCACAGAACATCGAGTCCTCCAGATTTTCCTCCTCTCTCCTTAGCTGCTGTGCTGATGCTCCCCTTCCTCCTATCTCTCCAACCTGGTGGGCTGGGCCTCTACTGTGGAATACTCCATGGGTCTCCAAACCTCAGGGCAAGCAATGGATGAAAGAGAATTCTGCAATAGCCAGTATTTACTGGGTGGCCTCTCTGCATCTCACCACCTATGTACGGATAAGTGGTGCTTAGCATGCATAAGGCACTAAATACATTTTTTGAATAAATGAATGAATGCTAATATCATGGGTTTGGGCACGCAGATACATTTGTTTCACTCATGACTTTGTAAGTTTCATCAGTGATAGTAACCAGGTACCAGGCAGGGCTCTAAGAAGCATGTGTTTTTCTTTCTTTCTCTTTTTTTTTTTTTTTTTTGAGAAACAGAGTTTCACTTTATTGTCCTTGGTAGAGTGCTATGGCGTCACAGCTCACAGCAACCTCCAACTCCTGAGCTTAGGTGATTCTCTTGCCTCAGCCTCCCGAGTAGCTGGGACTACAGGTGCCTGCCACAATGCCTGGCTAGTTTTTATTGTTGTTGTTGCAGTTTGGCTGGGGCTGGGTTTGAACCCACACCACCCTCGGTATATGGGGATGGCACCATACTCACTGAGTCACAGGTACCTGCACGTGAGGGAGCAGACTTGGAGGAGTTAAGTGACTCCTCTAAAGTTTTAGGTCCCAGAAAGTGCAGATCAGAGATTCGAACCCAGGCAGCCTGGCACCAGAGCCTGTGCTCTTAACCGTGGTGCCACAAGCCTCCCAGGAGGCCCCAGCCACTAGTGAACTGGACAGACCAGCCTAGGTTCCATACCAGCAAAACAGGGAATGGTTTACCGTCACAGTTTTGGGAGTTACCAGTGATGTGCTCTGTGCTTGGTGAAGGAACAGATGTTTAATAACTTTGCAGTAGTGAGGAGGAGGTTATATAACATGGCTGAGCTATTTTTGAACTTTAGAAAATGCTGACTGCTCTTTTCAAAGTGTCTTCTGTAAAATCAGGAATATTAAATATAAAGGCAATGCTCCCCTTTCCCTTAAACGTTTTCTTTCTGGAACCCCATGGCCCAAACAGGTCAATGGTCAGTTCATAAACATGCCATCCCTTGCAAGCAGCCCTTTGTACCGCACCAGCCTCATGACCAATAAGGCCTGGTTATAATGCCCTCAGTGCACAAGTTCTTTGTGTGAGATTTTAAGCAAAGTCTGTGGGGGTGACCAAGTGAGATGTCCAGCTGACCCCAAGATGTTGTTCTCAATGAGTCAAAGCTGGAGCTCAGGTTCCCTCAGTAACTCAAGGTGTAACATCAGGTATGAACTCATCTGAACCTCTTCCGAAGCAATTTGTATCCTCCTCATCAGAACTATGTGTTTACCAGATGTTTTGCAAAGAAACTTTTTTATCCAACTGAAAATATAATTTTTTTAAAGCTCAAAATGGGGAACCCCTGCCTGGGTTTCCATTGAACAAGCTGGTGACTCTAACACGAGCGACAGAAACATCTGTTCTCAGTCTCTGGTTATCCAAATGGAGGAGTCCTTACTATCGACAACCTGAACGTCTATCAAGGGGAATGATCTTTTAAAAAAAAGTTAGAACACTTATACAATAGAATACCTAACGGCAATTAAGATGAGCATGTTGGAATTATAATTTTCTTCATAGCGAAATCCTGAAAACATAAGGTTGAAGTAAAGGAAATCCTCATATACTAGATACGATTTGTGCCCATTTAAAAAGAAAGTTGTATTGGGAATACGGGGATACGTGTTGAAAGCACGGGAGCTTGCACGTGGATTTGGATATATACCAAATTCTTCACAGTGTTTTTCCCTCCCACAAAGACGAGGAGAAAAGTGGGGCTGGGAAGAGGAATGATCAGGGCTTCTACGTTATCATTACTTGCTTCTTTTACAATGTCAAAATAAACATTACCCTTTGGCATTCTAACCTTTGTGCTCGGTGGTGAATGTTGGGTTGGGTATTTTATCAGATTCTGCATTTTTCTGTACTGTTTTATTTTCCTTCAGTATTAAAAAAAAAGAATTCTATTAACTGAGTTTATCCATAGACAAATTCTCCCCATCTTCATCAGACTGTAAGTTCTTAAAGGACAGAAGTTATATCTTCATCTGCCTAAGTATTCCAGGGTCCAACATAGGGTCTGTTGGCTGGAAGGAACGATGGATGTAGGACAGAAAAATATAGTGCCCTTAATACTCCAGCCAAGGGCAGCCATCCACTCTTTCCTGGGGTAGACGTCAGAAACATCATGGTGGTGGGAGAGGGTGGTGAGGAGACATTACTTATACACACACCAGTGACCACCACCAGCCCTCCACAGATGGAGAGAAGCTTCATTAAACACCCAGAGGTGTGTGATGATTTACCACCCTCGATATGGCGCTCTGGGGGTGAAATATCATGTACAGAATGGCTGTATTTAAAGCCATAACTTCTGGGAAGAGCACAGTAGCATTTCAAGGCAGCAGGACTTTTCTTTCTTTAAAGAATGGAATCCAGGGTGGTCTCCAGAAAAGGCTCTAAATGCCTTGCCAGTCATCCCTGTCGAATTCCTTTTCTTCTATATATTATATTTCAATTGCCCTAAAATTGAGTTATATTTCCATCAAAATTATCTATTTCTGAATATTCCAGCTGCAGGGTGCATCTTATTATGGGGTGTTAGCATTCGTTATCCCAGCTCTTGTCTCTGGACTGGCAGTGATTCTGCCTTGGCAAGAGCCTCCCGTGTCTCATAGCGATTTATTTGAGTTCCTTCCTGGTATTTGGACAATTATTTAAAATGCCGAAAGTGGCAATGTAGAAACAGGATCACTAAAGAGGGAAAGGGAAATGTCAAAGGAGCACGATTTCTTAATCCAAGAGTTTGTTTTTCAGGTGTATGTTAATTGTAAAGAAGTATACCCTGTGTACTCCATCACACGGGCACGTATGTACACACACACACACACACACAGAGCCCCAGTTGCAGGATACCTCTGAACCATGGCAGAGTCGACATCTTAAAACCTTGCAGAGACATTTTAGAGTGACATGGCATTCTGCTGGCAATAAACCAACATGGTCTACTAACTGTAATTTCTGATGACCAGAAACTTTGCCATTCTGAAAGATACTAAGTAATGACTGGGTGGAAATCACCGCACTGCAGCTCTTCACATCACTTCATTGAACACATTCAACATTGGTTCTCAAAGCCTGGCCACTAGGCCAGCAACATCAACATCACCCATAAACTAGACAGAAGTGCAAATTCTTGGGCGTCCCCCCCAGATATATTGCGCCACTAGAAACTCTTAGCTTTGAGCCCAGCAATGTGTGCTTGGTCAAGCCTTCCCAGAGACTCTGATGCACACAAAAGTTTGAGAACCATTGCCTAGAAAATCAGGTATCTCACTTTGTGATGAATGCCTGAGGCCGAGAAAAGTAATACAATCGTCCAAGTCATATGGAAAGTGGATGAGATGAGAGATTTGAACCCAGACAAGCTTAAGTTCAGAATCTAGTCGCATAATCACAATACCACGTAGCTCATTATCAGAGGAGTGAAGCATGAAATGTATCAGTGAATTTTCAGGCAAAAAACATGCAAAGCGAGTGTGGGAGTGATCCTTATAAATCTCAACAGCTGAGCCGTGATGACAACCACAAGGAACAATGACACTTCTCAGAAACATAAAATTTAACTTAAACGTCCACCGAGATTGGGGTGGTTAAATAAATCATGATGCACCCATGCGATGGAGCAAAATGCGGCTCTAAGGGTGCTGTTCGCCAAGGTTTCCAGGGACCTACAAAAATACTTAGGATATAAGAAGAGAAGAAACCCATATACAAAGTCAATCAGAGACGCGGAAACCAGTGTGGGCAGTTTTCCAAACATGACATGTTGGTACGGATGTGGGAAATCGGGTGACTTCACAAACTGTCAGTGAGAATGCAAATTGGCATAATTACTTTGCAGGATAAATAGGCAATAGATATTTGAATTTTAAAATACATGTGCCTTATGACCCTAAATCTCACTTCTTAGAATCCACCCTAGAGAAACACTGGCACATGTGCCTAAAGAGACAGGCAGCATAATGATCATCATTGCAGTTTACTTTCTAACGAGAAAAGTCTGGGGGGAAAGTCTAAATGTCTATGATTATGCAGATAGAATGAATAAATCATGGTAAATCCATATTGAGGAATATGATGTGGACTCTGGAGTTGGACCTGTCAGGATCTTTGTGAGTTACAGAGAATGTCAATATACTTCAGATGTAGCTACAAACAGACAGATAGATGAGAGAGGAGAGACAGATCCCAGGTGTAGGTTTCCAAGAGATATTGTTGAGTTCAAAAAAAAAAAGCAAGTTTCAGAAAACAGTTAAAATATGATGTTACTTATGAATAAAGGAGATGACGGAAGACAAAACAAACTGAAAATCCCTTAAGGAGGGTGGCACCTCTGGCTCAAAGGAGTAGGGCACCAGCCCATATATAGAGGTGGTGGGTTCAAACCCAGCCCCGGTCAAAAACTGCCAAAAAAAAAAAAATTCCCATAAGGACACATATAATTATCTGTTTTCAGTGCATATTTTCATCAAGCGGTATGTAAACAAACAGATAACACCACCACAAGACTCTGATCCCACTTTGGGAGACATATAAAGAACCCTTTCTTACTGGTGCAAAGTGTGTATCGGGACCTCCGGCTTCTCCACCTGCCCGTAGCAGCTGGCCTTGGTCTCGGGAATGTAGGAGAACTTCTCCAACATGGAAGACGCAGCAGTCGTTAAGATGCCGATTCCGTCCCTCACTCTGGCCTCCAGGCTGTAGTCCCAGTCATCGTAGGAGACTGAAATGAGTCCTGATGGAAACTCTTTGGGGATGAGCTCTGTGTTCCCAGAGACCAAGCTGGGGACTATCCAGAAGAAATCATAGCCGGTGAGGCCAAGGGAGCGAGCCTCACTCAGAATGAGGACAGCCTCATCTTTGGAGCAGTAGAGCAGGATGACAGAGGAGTGGATTTTCTTTAGCTGAACTTGCGTCTTTGCGTCCTCAAACGAGGTGTCCAGGGTGATCACGTTCTGCATGTCCCAGCCCACAAAGCTGTTGTCCACGGTGGTCTTGACGAAGCCGATGAACTCCCTGTAGCCGGGGAAGATGGTGGTCACCAGGGAGAAGACATGCCAGTCATAATCCTGCATGATCTTCAGCATGACCGTGGCTTGTTGCTGGATGGACGCGCCAAACTGGAAGAAGGTAGACGTCGGATCCTGCCAACAGGTAAAGAGAAAGCGAAACAGAGGATGAGGCAGAAGGCAGTGTATATAGAACCGCATGTCTTTACGGGTTCACAGAAGCTCCATCCTAGAGGTAAGGGAAAATAAATCACACATGTATCAATATGCAAACTTTCCTGAGCACCTACTGTGTGCCATACTCTGACACTGGAAATACACGGATGAGGGAAGCCCCATACTTGGAAGCCCTTAGGGACGGACGTCTGCAACTATTGCTTGCTCCTCATTTTCCTCCTGTTCATCCCACTTCTTCCTCCTTTGAGACCCTATGGTTCCAATGGGACAAATCCTACATGGGCCCCAAGCTCATAATTGGAAAATGAATCTATGCAGACAAAATAGCATCATCAAAGACCGATTTCTGATGACATGTGTCGAGCTCCTGGAGCCTGCCATACCTGAAGCCATTTACCCTGGATCTCTTGGCTATACATGTTCAGATAAGTCCATTTAAGTAGAGTTTCTATCACTTAAACCAAAGACTCCCATGTGATACAGAATATAATAAATACTATGCAAACATCTGTCTGCTCAATAAAAAAAAATTTTTTTTAACCTTACCGTGTGCCAATATAATTTTAGACGTTGGAGGAATCCTGGTATAGGGGACAGACATAGGCATGGTCTCTGCCTTCACGGATCTGATGGGAACTTGAGGAAGAGCAACTTCACGAACTGGGGCCTGAGACATGTGCATGAGATATTGAAGGAGTGTCCAGGCGAGCAAGAGGATAAATGAGTGGACATTACAATCAGAGGAGTCCTGAGGATACATTTTTGGCTATTTCAGAAACTGCCAAAGAACACATTGTGGGGTCCACGGTAGGGAGGATGAAATGATGTTGAAAAGCTGGGCAGGAAGCCCATTTTGTAGGTCCTCAGAAGCCATATCCAGAAGCGTAGACTCTATCCTAACATAAGGGGAAGCCGCTGAATGCTCTTGCATTCAAAAAGGACAGGGTCATTTATGTCGGGTTAAAGGGCTCTACTGGTCCTACCATCTTCACTAATCTATGATCAGGAGAAAACATTTCCACTGAGCAATGGCAGGTGGAGTCCTACCACTTACAACCTGCCTTCACACCCCCGAACTCATCAAATCCCTGCAATGATCCTATGAAGTTGGTCTTGCCGACAGGGGAAAACAAAGCTCAAAATGATCACAGGACAAGTAAGCATCTGAACCCCAGATCTGTGATTCTGCATCCAGCCCCTTTCCAACACTCAACCACAGCTTTCCTGGGATCATCTGAGATATGCATTGAGCAGATGCTTAAGCCATGTTGTTGACTGGCTGGCATGGTGCAAAAATGCCAACTAAACATAAGGTATGCCTCTGTGCAGAAAAACAGGATTTGACAAAGGCTGATGTATTTTCTTTTTTTGAAAATGGAAAGAATTCTCCAAGGGTCCTTATCCTATTATAGCTATGTTTTTATTTTGCATTCTGTATTTATCACATGTATTTAATACAATGTCAATAGCACAACTTATGGAGATTCTATTTTGTGAGAGTGTAAGTGTGTGTATGTGTGTGTGTATTAGAAGTTCCCATCAGATCTATGAAGGCAGAGACCAGGCCTATGTCTGTCTCCTACGGGACAAACATTTGCCATGGTTTGCTTCCTGAGAATTTTATCAGAATGGGGCAAACACTACAGTCCTCTGAAATACTGCTCTTTTCCAAAATGCCTGAGTTTAGGAGATAATTTGAGTGAAGTGTGGCCCAAAGCCTGCAAAAAGAAACAGGAATAAATGCCTTCTGGGCCCTGTCCAACATTACAGTTCTATGAATCTTACCTAATTAAATCAATTAAAGTGGGTAACAGATTTGAAGACTTTGAATAATTATCTTTTTCCCTATAGTAGCTTTTGGAGAAATCCAATATTCTTGAATTGATGAATCGTTTTAAATCTCATCTCAACAAGACTGTGAACTCCTCAAGGACAGAAATTTTTGCTGTCCTGATCTTTCTGTCCCCAGAACATGGCAGAAGATGTGGCACATGGCATATCCAAATACAGATGATGAAGAATTAATGAGTGAATGAATGAGTGAATGAAGAAGCCCTGGAGGAATGTCCTTGGTTTAAATGGAAAGTGAGAGGGGGCAGAATTCAGTACCTGAGCTTGTATTCTGCGTGGCTCCCGAATATCATGTCCAAAAAAAACCAAAAAACTTTCAACATCATCACCTTATACCTGCCTACCCCGAGGAACTGCTCCTCCACCCAACGCCCAAATTATGTTTCAGCATATGTTTTATTGATCAGGAGGAGAATGTTGAAGTCCTATAAACCTCAGCAGTTGTCCATAGAAAGAATTTCATTCAACACACACACACACAAAGGTAACAGTATAAAGAACCCACAAACAGAAGACAGCAGAAAAGTCTAAAGGCAGGTACATTGTCAGCCTCGCACCATATCAGGGGGCCTCTTGGGATGGGAATGAAATGTTCCAAACTTAATTACAAAAGAAATGCAATCACCCCCATGGGGAAATGATGCCTCCGAGGGAGCCGGTCAGCAGAGCTGCATTATGACTGCAGAAGGCAATGCCGCAGCCTCTTCTGGCCATAAGTGCATGAGGAACAAAGTTCTTAACAGGGCGCTTTGAGAGCAAAGGTGGAACCCAGCAAAAAGGTCTCTGAGACAACCCATTGACACACATTCCTCCCTCGGGACCACTGGTGTTGTGCTACAGGGTGGTGGGGTTTGAGACCCAGTACCCTGAGCTGGACACAACCAGCATGACCCATGAGAAGATTTGTACACAGAGTGGAGCTGTCAGCAAATGCCATCTTCTCTGGCTCTCCACATGTAGAGGAGGTGAACTTCACGAGAGAGAAAGAGAATCATGGGAACAGCAGTTCATCGGCCCACAGCCAGCTCGGCACAGGCCATCTGTGAAAGAGTTCTGTGCAACAACCCTCACTCCGGGCTGTCTTCATCCTCTGCCTTGTCAGCTCTTCAGCCCAAGCCGGCTCTCCCATGACACTCTATTCTGATCTAAGGGTGTCTCCTCAGGATGGAGACAAGCATGACTTCTAGAGTCACACTGCCTGGCTTCAGTCCTCATTGTGCAGCCTTAGGGAAACAAAAACTCACAACTTAACCTTTCCAAGCCTCAGTTTTCTCATCTCTAAAATGGGTGTGGCCAAGCTAATATTCACTGTAATGTATTTAATGTGCCTTATTGCCGAGCAAAATGTGAGATCTTAGTGCCTGTTGAGTTGAGGAGAACACTTACGCCAAACTAGAACACGGAGATATGGGTTAAGTTTTGCAATGACGTAGTTTATTCTTACCTAAAAGTGCTTATAGATTATGCAAAAGAGAATATAGACTTCTTAATTGTAATATTACAGATTGTGGTAGCTTTATTGTTCTTAGTGGTGCTTTTTGAACATTTTCTCTCTTTTTTTTTTTAAAAGTGGGTTTCCAGAGGCAGCCCAAGTAGTTGCTGATAAAACTGAGGCACAGGCCCCTAAGTGATCCACTGCCCAAAGGAGGTTGTACTAGACAATGTTTTGAAGTTTCTTAGAACCCCTAGGAATTGTTTAAAACAGAAATGTCCTTCAGTATTGTATAAACCTATCATCTATAAAGTATTTATACTAAGCACCATCATCATCATAATAATAAAAGCAAAAATGTCACTCTAAAAAAGAAAAAAAGAAAACTGTATACATTCTATTTGGGGGAAGATAAATAAAGGCTAAATACAATGAAAAAATAATTACTGTAATGAACACGCAGGAGCACTTACCCTACGAAGGGGTGTCGCTGGATACTTTCTAGGTACTGTAACATTTAACCCCACCCTCAACCACCTTATGAAGCTGGTACTAGTGCCATATCCCTTTTACAAATGGAAAAGAAAACCCAACAGACTCAAAGGTAGAGTGACTTTTCTGGGGTCCCACAGGGAGTAAATAAGGTTTGCCTGTCTTTAAGATCCCCAAGCTTTTCACCTCTCCACTGCTGTTGCCAATAACAAAAGAATCAAATGACCTTCCCGTATCAACGCAGCCGAGGCGGTGCCCATCACATAGCAAGTGATCAGCAAATATAAGCCGCTATTAATTTTTCCACAGTACAAGTACCCCCTTGGTATCTCACACCAGCAGATCATGGTACTCCCTCAAACAGGTAGTTCACACTCTGGACTGAGAGCATATTCCCGTGTCCATAGGTGCCTGATGGAAATCCCTAAAGCATCCCTTTTGTGACCAGGCCACTCCCCTGCTCTATAGTCATCTATGGCTCCCCTGGGTATCCTACATGAAGTTTAAACTCCTTCGCCCACCCCTTTGTGTGCCCCATTCAAGCTTTACAGTTGAAATATCACGGGGTCTACCACACCTGAGTGTGAGCCCTATGTCTGCACTAAACTGGTCATGTGACTCTGGGTAAAGGCATAATACTTCTGGGTCTGAGTGTCTCCGCCTATAAGATGGGAATAGTGCCCAGCATCCCACAGAGCTGCCGTGAGCCCCATCCGTGCCTATCTCCAGCAGTGTCAGAGCTCTCCCCCACATCCCCACTCCCGTAGACTGCAAAGACAACGCCAGAAATGTAAGCCATCTCCAACCCACTGACATGATAGCTGCACATCCCACCGTCCCCCACAAACCAGTGCACTCTTTTTGAACCCAAGGGGACCGCAAGACAAGGAGAAGAAACTGGCTTTCCGCACAGTAGTGAATCCGTGCTTTGCAGAGAAACCATCACTGATGTCCTTCCTCGGCCTCACGCAGTTACCTTGCACCACTTTCATCTCGGTTTGCTTTGGAGACTTCAGCTTCAAGAACCATTGTGGACCAAAGACATTGTACACCCCTCATGGGGACAGAATTAAGGAGTTACTTGCAAACCATAGCTGCAGAACAGGGCCCTGAGGAGGCCTTCACAATTAGCTTTGGGTTTTTCTAAGGTGATTTTATGGACTGGCAGGAGGTGATGAGGAATCTGGCCACACTCCCAGGAGCTGGGATCTGGGATGAGCCAAATGGTCCTTTCTCTCAAGCCCCTGGACACCCTTCCCACTCCCTGCCGGGATGGTGAGGTCGCCTCTCCAGCACTCACCTCCTCCTGCCATGGCTCGGCCTGCACTTTTCGGATTCTACAGATCAGTCTCTGACGACCTCTGGCACTCAGCTTCCCCAGAATGTGCAGCCGGGGGAGAGGAACAGATTTCATACACCCACTTTGGTTCTGAAGCGAAAGCAGTTCTCTCCCCATGCTCCCTGCTCTGCAGAAGACAGAACAAACTGTTTCAAACCCAGCGCGAGGGAGGCAGGGGGTGTGCTACTCTGGGTGTCTGCTCTAGACTCCATGCTTCAGTCCTACCGTTAACGGAGGTCTCATTCCGCCAGGTCTGGAGCGTTGAATCATGTTCTAGAATGTTCCAGAACTTGCTGAGCCCCCAGGCTGTCACCCTGATGCAGCAGATACCAGGGCCTGATGTTTAACAGAGTCAAACAGCAACTTTCATTTCACTTACACATTCGCCATCGTTATAAAGCACAGCTGCACCTGTTATCTCTTTGATCCTGACTACCCAAGGGGTACAACCCTCATAAATGGTATTCCACCAAGACACGGGAAGAGGGGTTAAGTGATTTACGTAGCTGTGTGGTGACGAGGGCTCAGTAACCCAGACACACGCCCACTGCTGCCCTGCACACGTGGGTGGCCCGCGCTCCTGGCTGCACATTAAAATCATCTGGAGAGCCATAAGAGAGCGAACTCAGGTCTGGGCCTCCCACCAATCAATTGAAACAGGATCCCTGTGACCTGAGCATTTCAACTCCAAGGCTGTTTTATTGGTTTTTCTCCCTCTCATCTCAACAGCAGGATGAGTGTGATTCAAGTACACGGCAGGGGCCTGATAAAGACTCGGTGAGGAGACAGAGGAGCAGGAAGCTTAAGCCCCAGTGTGGGGTTAGAAATCTCCACATGTATGTCTCATGTACGTCTCATTCGAATATGCCACTAATGGGTTAAATTGGCTTTTGCCTTCACAGAAAAAGCGATAGATTTGGGCAGCCCTGAAGCAAACACAAAGACTGTTTTCTGGTCATCCGGGAACAGATACTTTGAAGCTTTTGCAGCCATTGTCTCCAAGGTTCTTGCCTGGAGACATGGTCCAGAGGTTGACAAAATGTTTTTACATTTTGTCAAAAGCCTAAAGATCTTAGCACTGTGGAGAAACAAAGCCATAAACCCATTTAAGGTTAACTTGTTGAGTACATGAGGAAATAGTTCCCCTATAGCTCTGTCTCTCTTATCTTTATGTAGATTTTTTAAGACCTAAAAGTAAAAGAGTATTGTGCTGTTTTCTGGGACAGGATATCTGCCACTTAAGTTTAAAATTAAATAATGAATATTGTAAATCACAGATTAAGTGTGCACATGACTGCAAAAGTATATAAGGTCGTCAGAAATAAAGTTAATTTGCTACACGCCACAACAGAGCTTGTAGCCTGCGAATCTACACCTGAGGCAAAGCTGTAGCCCCTCGTGTCTCCGGTCACGCAACACCCCAGGATGCGTGAGAGAGTTTGTGGCTATTATCTACCTGCACCCATTTGCACAGCTTTATTTGCTGCTGCCAGGATGGGCACCCACAAAGAAAGGAAAATGATGCGGGTAACCCAAGAAAGACCAAGGGAGGGCGCCCGGGAATTTGCTTGCTCCTGCAGGAGGACTGCCCCGGTGAGCCCTGAGGTGCTTCCTGTTACTCTCAGAGCGGCACAACCGAGCTTTGAAACATGCTTAATTTTAATCTCCGCGGATGAATGGGGAAGTAAAGGTATCAAATGAGGCTAATATGCCGAGGATTCCTATGGACAGGCTTTCCACAGGCACATCAGCTGAATCTGGCCCACTGGAGACCATATACCCCGTCATCACCCTCGCTCTCCTCCTGCCCCAGCCTCCCCCTCTTCCTCGCCATCATCATCACAGCCAATATTCACGGGCCACAGCCCGTATGCAGCACTATGTAGCATGTAGTGGGAGGTCTCATTACTGTCCCTGTATTACGGGTTTTCAAACTGACGCTCAGAGGACATATATTGCCCAAACTCATGTACATAAACTTGGCTGAGCCAAGATGCAAAGGTAGGCAGTCTGAACCCAAAATCTGCTTCCAAGTGTCCAGAACAGGTGTGCACATGTGTGTGTGTGTGGAGAGAGAGAGAGAGAGAATGAATAACCACCACTCCATGTCTTTCAATGCATCCAACCAGAACAGAGAATCCCCCACAAATCGGAAAACATCAATGATCTCATCTGCCTTTGGGCAACAGGTTTATGGAGAAACCAGAGGATAAGAGAGGAAAGCGTACCCAGGTACCATTTCTCAAAATCACATCAGATCCATCGCCCACAAACACCAAATTCCGCTCCAAGCAACCCTTGCTCGTCGGACCATTTTATGATTGACATTCTACCCTCCACCCTGCTCCTCTCAGCACAGGGGGAAACGCCTCTTCTCTCATTCACCACTACTCAAGTGTAGGGGCCTCCATGCCTTCTTGTCACCCCTCACGTTTCTTTCTTTTTCCTTTCCCTATTCTACCTGCTTGTGTTCAAAGCCACCGCAGGTCTCTCAAACGGAAGGGGGAGCCTCCTGTCTGGAGCCCCTACCAAGTCTGGCACCTTCCTCCCACCCTTCCTCCACGCTCCTACTGGAGCTATCTTTCCAAAGTTCAAATTGAAGCATTCCTCTCCCCCCACTTAAACTTTTTTTTTTAGCAGCTCTCATAGCTCAAAGCAACCGCAAACTCTTGGGCTCAGGCGATTCTCTTGCCTCGGCCTCCCGAGTAGCTGGGACTACAGGCACCTGCCACAACACCCGGCTATCTTTAGAAGAAAGTAGAAACGCACACCAGCCCTATCCCAGTGTGGACTCGAGTGTTAGGATCCTGCACCAACTGCAGTACCCAAGAGGGCCCAGCTACTCCGTAAACAGGGGACCAATGGAATATGGGGTGAGCTCAGGAAACCAAGAAACGTGTGTTTGGCAGCAAGACCAAAGAAAGACTTCGCATTTGATCCATCTGTCCTTTCCCAAGAACGCATCAGCTCTATCACTCACATCACAGAATTCCATTCCAAGGAACCTCCACGCATCGGGCCATTTTGTCATTCATATTCTATCCCCCATTTCACTCCTCTTAAGAGAAAATCCATCGGCATTCTTTCAAAATAACCTTCACCCACCTTTCCTCTGCTCTCTCTTTCTTCTCTTCAAATAAGAAATTTATTTCTGGGTTCTGTTCCATTGTTCTACTTACACCAATGCCGTGTTGTTTGAGTTCCTATCACCTTGAAATCAAGTAACATGATGCCTCCAGGGTTGTTCTTTTTGGGATTTTCTTGGCTATTCAGGCCCTTTTTTAGTTGCACATAAATGTTAGGATTGTTTTTTATAATTCCGTGAACAGTACTGGTTAATTTGATAAGAATTGCCCTGAATCTGTAAGTTGCCTTGGGTAGTATGGCTATTTTAACAATATTAATCCTTCTGATCCATAAGCATGGGATGTTTTCACATTCGTTTCTGTTGTCTATGATTTCTTTCATCAGCAATTTGTAGTTCTCCTTACAGAGATCTTTCACCTCCTTGGTTAAATATATTCCTAGGGTTTTTTTATTCTTTTGTTTTTTTTTTTGCAACTATTGTACATGGCACTGAGTTCTTGATTTGCTTCTCAGCTTGATTGTTATTGGTGTGTAGAAATGCTATTGGTTTTTGTACATTGATTTTATAACTCGACACTTTGTCAAATTTCTTTTTACTTTATTTCAGATTAACATGAGGGTACAAATGATTGTTTGCATTGATTAGGTAAAGTTCAGGTTATATTTAAGCTATTCACCCAGGGGGTGTGCTGTAGACCCTTACATTGGGCACATTAGTTGACAGCTTACCAACCCCCTTTCTCTTCTTCTCCTCCCCTCCTCCCCTTGAATTTAATTGTGTCTTTTCTCTCCCATGAGCATGTAGCTGTTTATCTCTTGGTTTCATGTTAGTATTGAGTACATTGGATACTTGCTTTTCCATTCTTGTGATACTTTGCTAAGAAGAATGATAATTTGTTTATCAAATCTAGGAGTCTTTTGGAGAAGTCCTTAGAGTTTTCTAGATGTAAAATCCCTTTTCTTCTTTATTTATTTTTCAGCTTTATTGAGGTTTAACTGATAAATAAAAATTCTTTATATTCAAGATATACAATGTGATAATTTTACATATGCATATATTACAAAATGATTACCATAATTAGGCTAATTAACCCATCCATCACTTCACATAGTTATCTGTGTGTGTGTGATGAGAATATTTACGATGTACTATCTTAGCAAACTTCAAGTATACAGTATCATTAACTAAGGTCACAGTACCACGCACTAGGCCTCCAGAACTTATTCATGTTGTAACTGCAAATTTGTACCCTAAGTCCAACAGCTTCCCGTTCTCCCCAACCCCAGGTTCTGGGAACCACCATTCTATTCTCTGTTGCTATGAGTTCAACTTCTGTATATTTCATGTAAATGTGAGATCACCCAGTCTTTGCCATTCTGTGTCTTATTTTCACTTGATAGAATGTCTTCCAGTCTCATCCACATTGTCACAAATGGATTTCTTTCTTTTTTTTTTTTTTGAGATAGAGTCTTGTTCTGTCCTGCTTCTAACTTTGTACCCCAGGCTAGAGTGCAGTAGCATCATCACAGCTCACTGTAACCTCAAACTCCTGGGCTCAAATGATCCTCCTACCTCAGCCTCCTAAGCAGCTGGGACTACAGGTATGCACCACCCTGCCCTGCTAATATTATTTTTGTAATGTAGAGATAGGTCTAGCTATGCTGCTTAGGCTGGTCTCAAACTCCTGGCCTTAAGAAATCCTCCTGCCTTGGCCTCATAAAGTGCTAGAATTATAGGTGTGAGCCACTGCACCCAGCCTCCAGAACTTTTTAAAATTCCTTAGACAAGTTTAATGCACAGGGCTGAAAATGCAACACTTCAGTATCCCAGCCTAGATGTGCATCAGCTCCTCCGGGGAATCGTTTGTGCCTTCAGGTTTGCAGGCTCCACCCGACACCCACGGACTCAGACTCTCCTCTGAGGAGCTCCGGAGGATGTATTTTTCTCAGGATATGCAGAATATGCTGGTGGATGACAAGACTTAGGTACTGCCAAGTACAACTTCCGCATTTTCTAGATGAGGAAACTCAGGCTCCAGAACCTTAGATGACTGGCTCCAAATTTCATCTAAATCAGTAGAAGAGACCTGGGGCTTCTTGACTCCTCATTGGGGCTCTCTTTGCTACGTCACAATGCTTTCCCATGTGAAGTGGTTTCTATAAACACAACGCGCAAGGAACAGGGACTCTGCAGGAAGAGCACGGGCTTTGCATGCAGCCCAGCTGGGACCTGCTTCTTACTGGAAGCAAGTCGTTTAATCTCAGCCTCTATTTTCCCCCCTGAAACATGGAAATGATAATAACAGTAGCCGCCTTCCAGGGTGGCTGTGCATATTTTGAGAGATGACGCACGTGAATCACTTGTCACATGGGAAAGGCTCAGCCCAGTGGACTTGGTGTTAATGGTGGAGAAAACAACTGCCTTGTCCGTGCAGCCCTGAGTCCCACGCCCACTGTGGGCTGCCCGGTGCCTCCACTTCCTGCTCACTCCTTCTCTCCTGAATGTCCAGCATCTTTATCTTTGTACGTGGGAGGTACAAATCTTGTCTGTCTCTCAGACCAAGAGTTCTTGACGGCAGGGACAATGCCCTTCTGAGTCCCCCATCACCTTACAGATCTGAGCCGCTTTGGGAATGAGACGGGCACAAGTCTCCCGAGTCTGCACGGCCGCCAGCGGCAGGAAGGAATGGATCCCAGTGCTGCTTCTACTTGAGCAGACCTGCCAGCTCCGTGGCTCTAGGAGGAAGCATCCACTATCGATTGCCCTTCTCTCACTCAACACATTTAACAAGCTCCAGACATGTGCCAGGCATTGCTCCAGGAAAGTGAATCTAGGGAAGAGAGGCCACCGAAGACAAGGCCCTTGGTTTTACAAATTTTTTTAAAAGAAAGAAATTAACAAATAGGATAATTTCAAGGAAATCAGATGAAGTCATGGTTCAGGAGAGGGATGGCAAAGAGCCGCACTGTGGGTCATCTGCTGTAGCAGGCTGAGTCAGCCAGGCAAAGCCCAGGGGTGGGTGGGCTGGCATGTGGAGAGTTATTCCTGTGCAGCGTATGCAGAGGTAAGAAAGGGGTCGGCAAGTTCAGGGAACAGAAGAAGGTCAGAGCAGCCGAAGTTGAAGGAGCAAAGGCGAGAATGGTGCGAGATGAGTCAGGAGAGGAAGCAGAGGGAGAATTGCACAGTGAGTGTCCTGTAGATCAAGATGAAGGGCCTGGATCCAATGTCTAGGACAATTTTATTCCAAACAACTCTTCTGCTAAATGCACCCTTATTGTCTCCCAAGAGGGAAGCTGGGAGAGAACTTGAAACTTTGGGATTCTGTGTAAGCTAGCCTTGTTCTTCTCTCTAAAAATTTGCCTTTTGCCAACAGGTGACCCCATGCTGAGTATGCAGCAAAGCACATACCTGTTTGCTGTATCATTTAGTCAACTGCACCCTAAGCACAAATATTGTGGCTGAAACTATCACATCTTCTGGGAATCCCAGAGCTTGCCCCAGTTCAGCATCCAGAGTCAACTTTCCCACTAGCAAGGACTGCAATGCTAGAGCAAAGAATATAAATACAGGGAAGGATGCATTGCTTCATTCCTGCCACAGCTGGTTTAGGACAGCCCAGCATACTCTACTTAATTAGAACCACACAGTGACTGTTGCTCTTGGACCCAGCCCTGCTTTCTAGATTGTTAGCAGAGCCAGTCAAACGGAGACACCTGCTGAGATTCAGGCCCTTATTTCTGTGCAGGGACACAGCAAAGGCCCCATCCGCTTTCACCTGGTGCTCCGTCAACCTGCAGGTGAGCATCTGACCCCAGGATTCCAAAGAGAATCGTTAGCAATTATGCATTGCTGGAGATGAGGTCCAGCTATTCTCACACAGAAAGGCTGGCTCCCACCAAGCCAGAGAAAAATTCTACCTGACCAGAGGCTATTGGGTCAAGTCTCTGAGGAGCCAATAAAGTTAAGTACATGGGAGCATTTTTATTTTGCCAGCCTTGTGATTGGACCACTGGCCTTCTCTGGGCACTGAAGCCAATTTTTTTTGCTGGGTTTGAACCCGCCATCTCCGGTATATGGGTCCAGTGCCCTACTCCTTTGAGCCACAGGCGCCACCCTGAAGCCAGTTTGCTTTTGGATCCCTTAGTAAAGGTCTACCTAAGCCACATGAAGGACATTTGTTATTCTGACCACTGGGCATCCATTCTTCCTTTCCTGATAATACTGAATTTCCCCTGGGAAACATTATTTCCCCTCTCTTAGTCAAGCCAATTGACTCTCCAATCTCCAGATTGTCAGTAATTAATTCAAAAGTAGGAACAGGTCCTAACCTGGTCCAATCCAAGTAGTCCCCAAGATTCGTGGAGAAAGTCACTATGAAAAGACTGTTCCTTTTACAGTCAGACTCGAATATGGAAGGAGGTTCATCCAGAATTTCTGGGAGCCACCCTACCACTATACACCATTCTAAGAAGGAAACCATCAGAGCCAAAGGCAAAGTGGAAAGATGAAGAATTATCAGGTCCCAAAATCCTTTTCGAGCACTTTGTTCAAGCCACACCTGAAGCCAATGTCCTTGTTGTCAATTGCATGTCCCAACTAATTACCTCATTTTGCTTAAGCCAATTTGAATTAGTTTTTCTGTCACTTCCAATCAAAGATTCTTGACACCAGTTTGGCTAGAGGGGAAAAAATGGAGAATAATGTTACTCACTCTTCACTCATCTTCCAGAACTTGGATCAGAGGAATTCAAACATTAGAGCAGTGGTTCTCAACCTTCCTAATACCGCAGCCCTTTAATACAGTTCCTGTGGGTCTCGACCCACAGGTTGAGAACCGCTGCTATAGAGTGACGTGTTTCCCTTCTTCATCTTTCCCTTTTCTTATCCACACTTCCTCCAGGGGCACTTGCCTCGCCCCCTTTATCTCCTGCTTCCCTGAATGAGCTCTTCATTCTTCCTTTGTTTTTTGTTTTTCTTTAATATGCTGCTGAGATTGGTTTCTTCTCGGAGAGTCTGACAGCCCCAACTGCCATGACCCAGACTTAAGACATGACAAGTTGCCACCAATAATAATCGCTTGTCATTAAGCTCTTCCAGCAAAGAAAAAACCACACCAGTCCCATTCATTATGTTTTTGTCTCCGGCTGTCATATACGCAGGGGCTGCTGAGGAACTGAAGGAGGGAGCTTTATTTTTGGAAAAGGAGAGTCTGAGGCTTCCCCATAATGCTTGCTAGGGGCAGGCCCCGGTGGTAAACATTGCATTAGAAACGTCCTCCTCGAAAATGTTTCACTGTTCTCTAAGAAATGTCTGCAAATAGCTCCAAGTGAGCGCTCAGCCTCCAGAGGACACTGTCTCTCCCTGTGGGAGTCTGCATGTCCAGGTTATCAAAGGTACAGACCCTGGTGTCAACTAGAGGCCTCAAGTCTTGGCTCTTTCTCCGACTGGTGTCAGGGCCTTGAGCAAAATCCTTATTACCGCCTAACTCAGTTTTTCTCAATTTGAAATAGAGGGAATTTTAATCTCTACTTTTAAAAGGTTGCTGTATGCATATATTGCTCTTAGCACATACTGAGAACTCCATTAATGAAAGCTGTGATTACTGTGGCTGTTGTAATCAAGAAAGAATCAACCACAATGATGACAACAAAACCCAGAACACTGCAGCCCACCAACACAGCACTAACACAACAACAAACAGTTCCCCTGTGGCTCTTTCCTGCCTGCCCTAAGGGCTGCCTCTGCAGCACCATGGCACAGGAGCTCTTACGGCGTCCAGACACGGAGCTGAAAGCAGGTGGATGGCCCTTGCCAATGTTAAAATGGAATGTCCCACATCCCAGGAGCCCTTCAGTCCTGGGTAAATGGGGATAACAGTCAGTCACACAAAGGTCTTTAAGTGCATTTACTTAACCTTCACACTAGCCTTTCAGGGAACGGATTTCTATTCCTATTCTATTGTTAAGGAGGTTGATGCTTAGAGAGAGGTGCTTCCCAAACTGTAATGAGCATAGGAATCACCTGGGGTCTTGTTACAATGAAGTGGGAGGGAACTGAGGCTTTTCCAACACGCTCCCATGCTGCTGGTCCAGGAAGGACCAAGCCTTGAGTAGCAAAGTTGCAGAGGCAAAGTCACAAGTCTAAGGTCAACGCAGTGAGCATCAGTGAGTGAAGGTTCAGAGCTAGGGGTGAACTCCAAAGTGGCCTCTAACCATGGTGCCCAGTGACCTATGTCTCTCCAGGGAGGAGTGCGGAGTGACGCAAGATGGCGTCTGGTGTCTGACACTCTCACTGTAGTGCACCTCCTTCAGGCCTCCTAGGCAGAGACAGCTGCGTGTCACAGCCTGTCAATCCAGCATCATCTTATCCAACAAAGTACTTTCTTTCAGCTTTGAGTCAGAGTGTACTGTGTGGTGGAGAAGTAAGAGGGGCCATGCCGGGATGAACCACCCCATTCTCGAAAGGGAGCTGGAGACACATAGGAAAGCTTAGAGCACAGAGAGAGAACCATCAGGAAGATGGTGCCCATGGCCATCTGCTGGGTGGAAAATGACCCCACGTGGAACATAGCCCACCTTCCTTACATGCCCACCATACTGCTTACTAACACAAGCAAGTTACAGAGTCTTCCTGAGCCTTTGGTTTTCATCTATAATGTGGACCTGCTGGTTCTCTGGCAACCTGGGATGGGGGGCGGTGCTGGGGTATCTGTGACGTGGTGATGAGAAAGAATGATGTGAACTGAAAAGTAAGGGAACAATGTGGGAGCTCACTGAGTAAATAAGGAGCAGCTGCCACCTCCTCTGTCCCCCTCCACCTCCACGATGCTCACAGAACACACTGCCCAGCCCTCTATTGTCATCACCACCAGGTATTTTGTGTTATTTTAAATATCTGTCTCCATGCGACCAGATTAATGCTAATTCATCTCCACAGCAACAGCACCCAGGCCAGCTCATGGTTTATGGTGGAGCTAAGAACATATACGCTGAAAGTAAAAGTAAGTGAATGGAAGGATGGATGCATACATGCATGTATGATGGAGGGATGCATGATGAACGGATAGATGATGGATGGATGGACGAACAGACAGGTGAATAGATACACACATGAATGGAGGGATATATGGAGGGATGCATGGGCAGTTGACTGCATGAATAGATGGAGACACGCATAGATAGATAATGAATGGATAGATGGACAGATAAAAGGATGCATGAATGGATGGAAAGATACATGGATGGATGGAGGCACAGAAAGATGGAGAGATGCATAATGGATGGTTACCTAATGGATAGATGAACAGATGAATGGATGTGTGAACTGGTGAAGGCATGGATGGATGGAAGGATGAAGGCATGGACGGATAGGTAGTGGATGGATGGTCAGATGAAAGGATGCAGGAATGGATGAATGCATGGATGAGTTGAGGCATGGAAGGATGGAGAGATGCATGATGGATGGTTAGATAATGGATCAATAGATCAATGGATACATGAATGGATGGAGGCAGGCATAGATGGATAGATAGTGGCTGGGTAGACAGATGAATAGATGTATGAATGAACGGAGGGATGCATGGACAGATGGATGCATGAATAGATGGAAACATGGATGGATGGATAGATAATGTATGAATGAATAGATGAATGAATGCATGAATAGACAGAGGGATGCATGGACAGATAGAAGGATGAGTAGATGGATGGATGGATGGATGGACGGACAGATGGACAGACGGACGATGGAGGGATGGACAGATGAATGGATGAGTGGATGGATGGATGGATGGACAGATGGACGGACGAATGGAGGGACAGATGGACGGATGAACGGACGGACAGACGGATGGATGGATGGATGGATGGACAGACGGATGGACAGATGGATGGATGGATGGATGGACAGATGAATGGATGCATGAATAGACAGAAGGATGCATGGACAGATAGAAGCATGAGTGGATGGATGGATGGATAGACAGATGAATGGATGAAGGCATGGATGGATGAATGCAAAGTGATTTGTGCTTAAAAGAGAGTGAAGGAATGTAGAATATTCAGTGAAAAAGTGTAGCTAAGGCAGGTGCACATCAATGAAGTTAGGGAGAGTGGGATTTACGTGGGAGTTGCTCTTCCCATGCAGCCAAAGTCATCAAAAAGCTTTGCAACCATCAGTCTTACCCCCGCTGGCCTCACAGAACCTAAAATTTGAGTGGGCTATGACAATAGCCTTCTCTAACAAGGTGCAAAGCAGTTAGAAAAGGGGTGGTTTTGAGAGAGCAGAGGTGGGCAGAGACCCAGCCAAGTCATGGGAGGTGGCTTGGTACAACAGGAGGCACTCAGGTTTACCAGATCCAAATCTAGGTCCAAATCTCACCTCTTCCACAACGTTACCTCTGTGTCCTTAAGAAACCAGCTTGATCCTCTTAAACCTCCATGTCCTGAACTATAATACGGGAGAAGCAACCACAACCAGCCTCATGGATTAGATGAGCTCATTACCAAGGCTACTGTTACTGATTACTAATCACGCACCTGTCACGTCTTCCACATTCAATCTTTGATACAACCCCATGAAGAAGGTAGTGCTAATGTCAAAACCAATTAATTTGAATTTTATTGGACTCCAAAACCCTGCTCTTCACCTCTGACAACATGCAACCTTCTCCTTACCAATGCTTAACCTGTTTGCTCCCTTTCCTTGACCCTAACAGTGGCTCCTGTTGGGGACATACAGACACCTCCTGAAGAGCATCCCTTCTCAGTCCTGGGCACCCACAGCAGAAAAATCATCCCTGAACCAATAATTCCAGGAGATCGGCAACCCAACCTATCCTGTTTCACTTCAGCATAATGTTCTGCTCATTGACTACTTCCCCACTGAAGCCAACAAATACAGAGCTTCCTCTATAATTTATGTAGATAAATTTTACAAGCCTTAGATTTGTTCATCTCTAATATCCCTGGAGACCAGCAGACCAAATATAGGATATTGTCCCCCTTTAACAGAGCAACTTGGAATTCTCATGAGCACATTTGTACAAGTGCACACATGCCAAAAAGCTAGTATTTGCTTGTTCCCTCATTAAGTGCTAAAGCCAGTCAGCCTGTCCCAGACTCACCTGAAGCTCAAAAGTAGGGGATGAACTAGCTGTGACCAGAGTTCACCATCACAGTTGAACTCCAAGCACAAGACCTTTTAGGAACATAGATGAGGGGTGGGAAGGGAGAGATTTTAACAGAAAAATTGATGCTTTGAGAGCTATTCTGAGAAATGATATAAAAGGAGAAATTGAATGTCAGCCTCTGAAAAGGGTTTCAAATTACTATAATATTTGATAACAGAGAAACACAATCAATGATGGTCCATTTGTGTTCACGCTCCACCCCAGGGCCCCCGAGTTGCCCTCATGCTCAGAGCTGGCGTCAGGCAAGAGCCCAAGTGAGCAGCTGTATTCTAAACCTCAGGTAGGTTGAGAACACGACCTCAGTGTTGTCAAAACAGCAGGGACTACTCCCTGGGGGCCTCAGAGGCTGGGGGAGCCCAGTGACCGCCCATCCCTTACCCTGAGGCATTTCTTATTTGCCACAAATCTTGTGGCGAACATGGGAAATCTGTAGAAGGCCCATTTCACACAAAAATTAAGGCTGAAAGGTGGAGGGGGAAGACTCATTGGCCTACTAGACTCAGCAGAAGAGTTCAGCTCACCCTCAGGGGAGTCCAGTAGTGCTAAGAGCCGCAGTCAAAGAAAGCTTAGGGTGCCAAGAGAATTCAGAGAAAGTGGAGGCACCCCTAACCCGGAGAGAAAGGGTTCAAGGGTTCAAAATAGGTGACCCTGAGATGCTTCTGAATAGAAGGCAGCCAGACGCTGGTAGGCTGGAAGGGTCTAGGCTGGAGCAGGCAAAGATGTGGACATTGTGGGACACCACGTGCACTGGAGATGTGAGCAGCTTGGTGCCGAGAAGCAAAAAGGAAAATATAATGGCAGCATGTGGTGGGGAAGGAGGCGGGGCCCACCCTGTCTGTGAGGCTTGTGATGCAGAGGGCCCTTGAATCTGCTCCCATAGTATTTACTGCCTTTACACGCCATATAATTCGTATGCTTTACTTGCTATGTTTAATATTTCCTGCCTGATAGAATATGAGTCCCATGAGGGAAGGGATATTTTGTTTGTTTGTTCATTGACCCCAAGTCCATGTAGCAAGGCCATACCATGGAGCTCAGTACCTGTATTTGTGGAATGAAAGTGGAGACATTCAAATCATTGTTGGAAGGAAGGGAGAAAGTCAAGTAAGAAGACAACGAAAGAAGGAGTGAGAAAGAGAGAAAAAGAGGGCAGGAGGGAGGCAGGAGGACATGTCCAGCACAAGCCCACTGAAGTGATTCCAGGGAGGAGGGAAAGGCCTGGGCTAGGATCATGGCAACGCAGACGAAGAAGGTAAGCAAGGTTGAAGAGACACTCAGGAGGTGGATGAACCGGCTTTGGGAGCTGATCTCTGGGCTTGGCAGCCATCGTGGGCACGGAGGGGGATGGCGGGTGACATGTGACATCCTCACCAAGGCGGAAGACCTTGCCGCTTCCTCCCAGCCGCCCCGTCTAGCTCTGTAGCCGATACATAGTAACAGCTCAGTACGTGTTTGCGGAATGAATGAGCTAGCGAGGCCAGGAAGCAGACACGCGTCAGGGAACCGGGACGTGCCGGCTGCTCACCACGCCTGTGTCGGGAGCCAGGCACGCGGCGAGGGACACAGCCGTCTGAAGATGAGCTGGGGACCGAGGCTAGAGATTGAGGAGCTGCTCATCGGCGGGGGGTGCGTGCAGCTCTGGATGACATCAGCCTTGAGGACTCTGGGGGAGCGTTAGAGGTGGGAGCGCACAGAGAGGACGCCTGGAAAGGAGGCAGAGAAGGAGTGTGGGGAGGTCTGGGGAGACTCGAGGAGCGTGACCACTTAGACGCCCATGGGTGGAGCGCTGGACGGTGGGGCAGGGTGGAGGGGTCCAGGGCCCGGCAAGACGTGCCAAGCGGCACAGTGAGAACCCCCCTGGGGCTTTCACGTGAGTGAGGGGTGGACCCCAGGCCGGAGGGTGATGTGCAAGAGTCCAGGAGACGTGCGAGTGAAGGGGACGGTGGGAGAAGCCTAGTACTTTCCAACAGCCTTGCGCTGCTTCTCCAACTCAAGGGCAGCTCGCAGGCAGGCAGAGAACCCTCTGAAGGGTCAGGCGGCGCCTCCTCCGGCCTCCCTCTTGCTCTCCATGCCCCATGTCCTCCACCCCTGATGAGGACACTTGTGTCGCAAACACAAGACCAGGATGACTGTGGGAGGTAGGCTGCCCTCCTCGCCAGCCTTCAGACGCAGGGCGAATGTCAAGGCCACTGTCCCTGCCTGGGGACTCAGCAGTGCAGACGGCTAAGTTAGCAAAGTCAAGATAGCTCCAAGGGACGAACCTGTCCCCCCTTTCTCTTCTCCCTGCATACGTTATCCGCTTCAGACGGTCCATTACCCTATGTCCCCGTTCACCCTCTACCCACCTTCCTGGGGGAAGTAATCTCCCTCTCTCTGGTTTTTAACCTTGACCGCTAACTACTACTAACCACATTCTTGCCATGTACTCTGTCATGATACCTACTAAAATGACTCCTGAGAAGCAGAACAGGTCGCTACATTGTTTCAGAAGACCAAGTGAACATTTTTCCTTTTTAATTCCGAAATGCTTGCTTGCAATACACTGTCAATGTTGAAGAATGGGGTTCCTTAATTCTTTACTCTGGACATCCCCTTTTTCTTTGCAGAGAAAACATGAAACCTAATTGTGACTTGCACCCCAGAGAACAGAAAGAAAACGTCGCATGTAGGCCCATTGAGACAGACAGCTTCATAGACACTCTGGAGTCCGGATGGCTGCTCTTTCCGGCTCACACACAAGGCATCGTCTTTCTGTTGAAGTCTCCTCAAAGATTTGTTCCAAAACCCTCTGATTTGAACAGGACAGAGAAAGGAGCTTATTAAAAACCCAAGGCACTGCATTTGACGGGGGAACACGGAAGGGCCACTGAACCCTTAATATGTTAACAGCCTGCACAGGTGACACCTATTCTAAAGCTCCTGTGAGATGGCAGTTAGAAATCCCGGCATACAACCCCGACTTTCCATTTTATAATCCCCTGCCAAGCAAGATGTTCAGGCCACAGATTAGAGGTATTGCGGTTACAAAAAAAAAGTTGAGATTTTTTGGTGAGTGAAACGCACCTTCTGCCTCTAAATCAATCTGTCTCCCCAACACTCAAATCCTCTCCATATTTAGATAAATGCAGCCAACTCAGGCTGGGAGACAAGCCCCCAAATTCACAAATAGTCAGAGTCCTCCTCTCCCCAAGTCACTGTCCCATTTTTTCACTGTTATGAGTGAAACGTTTGTAGCAAGTGGTGTCAGACTTAACTCAGCAGTTAGTACGCAAATAGTTATGGTAAAGATGTGGTTTCCCTTGCCTGGAATCAGGATGATTCTGTAGACTGTCTGGTTGAGGTTGGGGGGTGAGTTGGTGTCATCCCTGCAGGCCCCTCAATAAACCAATTGTATGAGTCAAGGGGGGAATTTCACCTTCTCAACAGCCTGAGCTTATCTCTGCTCTAGCACTTACTTACTTCAGTGTTGAATGGCTCCTGGGACAAATACAAAAAAACACTGTGTGCCCAGTAGATACCAGCAGGGTCTGGGCCCTGCTGCCTCTGTAATCTTAGGCCACACTCTCCCGTGCTTTCCCCTCCCCGGTTGCACAGGCTTCTCAGCCTCATGGTGCCCACCACAGGCCCTTTGCACATACTGTCCCCTCTCCCTTGGAATGTTCCTTCCTCCTTGGTCTAACTCCTGTCCTTCCTTCATCTCATTGCTGGATCGCCATTCCCTAAGAGATAACTCCTCAGCCTCATTGGTAAGGCTCATTTCCTCACTTCTATGCTCTGCTTATATTTTCATAACACTGAAAATAGTTGTTAATTAACATTTACTTACAGGTGTCTTTCATGAGTGTATGTGTCCCCACTGGAATATACCCTCCATTGAGGAAAGGATTATGTGTGATGTCTTATTTTGTTTTGCTAAACACTATGTCTCCAGCACACAGTAGGGGCCTAATGTCATTTCTGGTCTACCCGCTTATTTTAAATGAAGTTAGGGGAGACTCGTCCAAGTGTGTCAGGGTAAATGAACTCCTGGAGCCAGATTCTCTCCTCACCTCCAACTTCAGCAAACCAGAAAACGATGCAGGCTGCATGGTGTCAGGCAGAAATGCCCAGAGTCTCACGCATCATGATGACAGGCCTCTGCCAGGAACGAGGTGCTGGTTCCTTCCATCATTCCCACACCACCCCCAGAAAGCTCTCCGCATCATGCTCGACAGTTTTGTTACTTAAGTTCATGATCAAGATGCAAAACGACTCTCAAGGGCTTGAATCTGTCCCTCCTAGCTGCTAGTTTACCAGGTAAACCCTGAGATTTGTTTCAGGTAATTTAAATGAAATAACAGATCTTCTTCAAATGTAGATGCCACTGAGGTGAGGCATTTGAAAATAATCCAGTGTCCTGTAGGTTTCCTTGTCTTTCATTTCTGTTTCTGTTGTTTACTGCTTGTTTTAATTTTTAAATTTTTAAAAATTCTCCCGATAAGCAACCTAATACCCATATTTAAAGCAAAGATGCATAAAAAAGCAGGTTCTCGAGGGCTCTGAACTGGTACTGGTTCTACCACCTATGGGTTGTGTGTCTTGGGAAAGTCACTTTATTTCTATGATCTTCAGAGCTTCAGTGTCTTCATGAGAATGACAGAAAGCACCAGTCTTACCAATTTCTAAAACTGTACAGAGGACCAGATGTCAAGTCTCACATAACTGCATCTTTAATTAATTCATTCATTTATTCTACTATTTATTCATCCCTGTACCACCTATAAGCACTATGCTAAAGGTTGGAGGTCCAGTGGTGAACACAAATAGGTATGAAACCTGCACCCACAGAACTTAGGTCTAGAAGGGGAGACAGGCATTAATCAAACAGCCACATACATGTAAAATCACTATTGATATTCAAGTTTTGCAGGAAAAGTTACAGTACTTTATGTATCCACAATGTGGGAGACAGAGCTATAGATAGTCAGAGACTTTTCTGAAGAAGGGACACTAGAATAGGAATTACCTAGGCAAAGAAGAGAGGAAAGAATGCCTCTTATGAAGAGGGAGCTTCATGTGCAAAGGCCCTGTGGTAGGAGGCAAGTGTGAGGGTCTGAAACCAAGCCATTGGGGGGAGAGTGAGAGAGGCTTGTTCTCTGCTTACAAAAGGTATTTTTCTTTCTGTATACCTACAGAAAAAACTATTACCTTTCTTTTACTTCTCAGTTTCCCAAGAATTTTTTCACAGTTTCTATCTAATCCTTTTCAATAATTCTCTGGCTGCTAATCAGAGAAAAGGTGCTAATTCCCTTTAGCATGCCTTTGCTTCTCTGGAGCACAGAAAGCTCCTAACCTCCCCCATCCTGGGAATGCCCTGGCCCATCTGCTCCCCGCCTTGGGCCTCTTTGCATCCAGGGAGAGCAGAACTTACTTGATGCCAGACCCCAATTTTACACCTGCATTAAGAAAGCTGCCAATGTGGAAACGAGACTGACCCCCAAACCCAGGGCTGTTCTTGCTGTGTGACACAGCCGCCCATACCCCACGGACTGTCCAAGAATAAACAAGGTCTTCCGCTTCCAAGAACACCCCTCAGCTACTGTGCTTTTCTTCAAGGAGATTTCCTTTTCATGCCTGCTTTTGTGAAACCCCAATTTACTTTGAAAGACTTGCTAAGAGCAAAGTCACAATCCAGAGTTGTTATCTGCATTCCCTGAATAACCGGAATAGCAGAAATAAAGCAAATGTAACTCCCAAAAGGCAGTTTCCTAGAGGAAGGGAGATTACTCAGATGATGCAATCATATCCTACGCAGCAATGGGCCAGAATTTCCAAGCACAGGCAAACAGACAAAAAATGATGGATCTGGGTGGCGCCTGTGGCTCAAGGAGTAGGGCACCAGCCCCATATACCAGAGGTGGCAGGTTCAAGCCTGGCCCCAGCCAAAAACTGCAACAACAACAACAAAGTGACGGATCTCAACTCTCCTATAACTGGACTATTTAACAACCCCTAGTCCCTGTGACATCTCTAAAGGGCTTGGTTATTCAGGTAGCTTCTGGACCTCTATAAACGTCACATGAGAACTGTTCTGCAGACCTGGGCAGGAGAACAACGTCTGAACCTCTTTCTGGAGGGTTCCCACAATCACACTCTTGAATTACAGTGTCATCTTGGCCATCCTCATGAACAGCACTTGCTAATGATATGAAGATCTTCCCCAAAGGACAGGTTGGTCTGTTTTTCATATTTATAGTGTGTATTTCCTCTCAGTTCTATTGGAGAAGCAGAGATAGCAGTCAACTGCATTAGCATCCCAGTTCTGCTATCTCCAAGCTGGGTGGCTTTGGGAAAATTGCTCAACCTCTCTGTGCCTGATTTCCTCCTCCATAAATGGAGACAACCGTACCTTCTGCATAAGTGACCATGAGGACTGTAAGTGGCAATAGATGTAAAAGAATCTGGCACACAACGAACTCCCAATACATTTAGTTGCTATGGTAACCACCATTGATGTCATACAGTCCATCCTGGATGTACTAAACAATCCAACCTTCCCAAACGCCGACTTGCCACAGGGCCACTGCTCCCTCTTGCTGAATTGGGTGATGTTGGGTCTCTTTGTTGGCAAACCATACTATGAGTTGCCAAACTTACTACTGACTACCACTCACACCTATCAAGTGCCCTACTAACCACACACACACACACATATTTCACCCCACTCCATATCTTTAGCAATGGTTTCCACAGGCCCTATTTTCTTTTTTTTTGAGACAGAACCTCAAGCTATTGCCCTGGGCAGAGTGCCGTGGCATCATAGCTCACAGCAACCTCCAACTCCTGGGCTCAAGTGATTTTCCTGCCTCCAACTCCCAAGTAGCTGAGACTACAGGCACCCGCCACAACACACGGCTATTTTTTTGGTTGCAGCTATCATTGTTTGGCGGGCCTGGGCTGGATTCGAACCGCCAGCTCAGGTGTATGTGGCTGGCGCCTTAGCCACTTGTGCCACAGGCGCCGAGCCAACACAGGCCCTGTTTTCATCGATTTCATCTGGATAGTATGTCTGAGGTATAGCCCAGGAATCTGTATTGTTAAGCAGATTGTGAAACAAATCACCCTCAAATTGGCCCTAGAACAGATCCCATGGAATAGAAGCTTCTTGCGAAAGTGAACTCTTAAGAATCCCAGAGAGATGGGAAAGAATGCTTGCAACGCATTAGGTCTCAGTTGTGTGCACTACACATTTGCTTTCATATCGAGTTGCAAGCTCCTAGGGCAGAAATTAGAACTTGAATGACTTCATCCCTCCACATTCCCTAATGGTGCATATAAGAGGGGGCAGAATAAATACTAAAGTATAAACTGCCCCAATGGATTATAAAGTCCACATAAGCATGCGTCTGCTCACTGATATATCTCCTGTGTTGGACATACAGGAGATGTTCAATAAAAATTCGTTGGATAAATGCATTAGTGGATCAATATGGAGGAGCTGGTATTAAAAAGGCAGAAAATGAGCAGAATTAGTGCTAATTTATGTTGATGCAGACAAATGTTCAGCTTTTGCCTCATAACACAAATTTGTACAGCCTTTTTTTCCCTGCAGCACCGAACAACTGCTAGGAGCCTTTAAGCAGATGTGGTCTGTCTCAAAGCTACCCCAGAGTTCTCATTTCCATTCAAATATTTGGTTTCGAGAGCCACAAGGACAAGTAATCATCCAGAACAGAGAAATAGGGTGGATTTGCAGTTCTGTGTCAAAATGCCCTGAAATCAGCCTCAAATGATTCACAGCCCTCTTGAAAATGTCTCCACCCCTCCCCCATCTCCAAGAGATTAGAAAGGCCAGTTTCATTTGCTCACCCTAACCCGCCCACCGGCTTTCATCTCCGAACCTGGGGGGAAATTCCTGATCTCCCATCTCCTCCTCTTCTCTCTAGTCCCTGTGTCCTGTACACCTTCCTGTAGGAGCTCGTAACAGACTTGCAGGTTCCACTTGATTCTGAAAATCGAGTTACGGCGCTCAGGTTTTGGAATCTTTTCAATCTATTTGCAGAGCAAGCCTCATTAGTATTTAAATATGCAGTCCAAGCTCCCCGCATGCAACGTCTGAACTCCTCACCGGGAATGATGTATTCCAGGAGTCTCCGCTTTGATTTGTCACAGATTCCCACTGTGCTAAAGCTGGGAGCCCAAGGAAACTGCAGGGACTTGTCAATAGTTTTCTTCTTTTACTAATTAAAAAAGTAGCAAATGGCATTGGACCTAGGAACGCATTACAGGCACGGGATCCAGCAGCATCAACGTGCTGTGGGGCTTTCTGACAGGGACCCAACTAAGCTGGCTAAGATAGGAGACAGTAGAGCTCAGTGGGGGGGAATGAGCTTTACATCATGCCCTGCATATAAAAGGGAAGCAATGAACAGTGCCATATCGTTGGTAACGATGAATGAATATTGGATGAAATAGAGTATAGCCACTGAGCTTATAACAACCTAGGAAGAAGTTACATGAAAAAGCAGGACATAATTTTATGTGTACTGTGATCTTAACTGTATTGAGTAACAAGTAATAAACTATATACAGAAAATAAAGGAAAAAGGTAAATATATCCCCCAAATACTAACGGTGATTACCCTTGGGATGTAGCGCCTTCATATTTTCTGGCTTCTGCTTTTACGTAATTTTCAAATTTTCTATAATTAACCTGTTTTCCTTTTAAATGAAAAATCAACTAATTTGAAAAATAGAAAGCCTCGAAAAGTAGGGAAAACATATGCTTTGGAGTCAACCAGTCCATCTTTTATTAATAGTATCACCTGAACCCAACATACGTAACTTTTGTAGCCTTAATATCCTGAGTTATATACTCGAGTTAATAACATTTACCAAGTGAGTTGTTATCATTGCTGTTTTCATCTACATGAGATAATGATGTGAAATGTTCAGCACTATAGTGATTGGTATAGAGTAAGCACGCAATATGTGGGAGCTTTTAGCACCTAATAGACTGTTGAGAAGTTCACTACCTGTTCATGTACTTGGTTACTGAATGGCCTTTTATAAGCCTTGACTATGAACAAGGAGCCACTGAAATTGTTGTCCATGAGGAAGATATTCCAAGCCTAAATCACTGGCCACCACTCCGATGTAAACAAGGACCCATGATTCAACGGGAGGTCACGTCCTCTGGACCGAGAACTCATCTAATGATATGGGGCCTCACTAGTGGACTACAAAAAACAAAACAAAATAAAAGGCTCAGCACTTGTGGCTCAAGCGGCTAAAGCCCCAGCCACATACACCTGTGTTGGCGGGTTCGAATCCAGACTGGGCCTGCCAAACAACAATGATGGCTGCAACCAAAAAAAAAAGCCGGGTAGGCGCCTGTAGTCCCAGCTACTTGGGAGGCAGAGGCAGGAGAATCTCTTGAGCTCAGGAGCTGGAGGTTGCTGTGAGCTGTGATGACACGGCACTCTACCCAGAGTGACAGTTTGAGTCTCTGCCTCAAAAAAAAAAGGTAAAAAACTTTCTACACTTGACATTATGAATGAAAGTCAAAAGCATCAGGTTAAAGCAAAAAAAAAAAAAAAAAGCCAGCCACAAAAGAATTCATGCTATATAATTCCATTTATAACAGAACAGAATAGAAATTTTATATAAAGCTCAAAAACAGGCAAAACTAATCTACAGTGATTGAATTCAGAAGAGTAGTTATCTTGGGATTGATGGGAAGGGAGGGAAAAAGAGCTTTCTAGGGCACTAAAAATGGTCTGTACCTTGGTCTGGGCGGTGGTCACACAGTTGTACACATATGTAAACAATCATTAAGCTGCACGTGAGATTTGGGCATTTTACTGTATGTAAAATGAAGTTTATAATAACTTCATAAAGTGCAGTCAAAATAGGCCTTTAAACAATTTTACAGGTTTGTTAACCCTCCATCTGGATTTATTAATAACCTACTAGACTTTAATTCTTCCATTCAGCAGATATTTATTGCATAGCTGTTACGTGTCAGGCATTCTTCTAGGCTCCAGAATACAGCAGTGATGGACACTGCCCCCTGGGGCTTGAATTTTAGTAATCTTGTGTTTCAGAGGCAATGCCGCATCCTGGTTAAAGAGAGGGAGGGCTCCCAATGTAGGAACTGGAAGAACTCATAGTCTGGTGGCAAGACCAGCACAGAGTGCCCACTGCACTGCATAGTAACTGCTGTGAAGGGACACGTAGATGTCCCTGAGACACAAGAGGAAAGGGTCATGTGGCCTGATGGCAAGTGTGGAGAGGCCTACTAAGAAGACAGAACACAACCTGAGAATCGAAGGAGAAAGAAGCACAGCTTGCCAAGTGGCTCCCTGCACAAGGCCAGAGCATCCTCCAAGGCGCATGTACAAAGATACAGCTGCGTGAGCTGATAGGGATGTCCAAGGATCCATGCAGAGTTTCATACTGTGGAGCTAATGGGAATTCACGGTGGCTCTGGAACCAACAGTCTGATTCTGGGTCCACCACTTGACTAATACGTGGCCTTGCACATTTATTCTATCTCAGATTCTTCTTCCTAAAAATGTGACTGGATGTTAAGCACTTAACTTGGGGTTCTTATGAGGATTTAATGAGATCAACTGTGGAGTGTTAATTTTCTATTACTGCTGTTATGAATTCCCATCAATGTGGTGGTGGCTTACACAATACCTATGTATTTTCTCACACATTTGTAGTTCTGAAATGTGAAATGGGTCTCACTGGAGTAAACCAAGGTGTTAGCAGAGTTGTGTTCCTTTCTGGAGGCTCCAGGGAAGAATCCACCTCCTTGCCTTTTCCGTCTTATAAGAGGCCACCTACTCTCCTTGGCTTGCAGCCCCTTCCTCTGTCTTCATGGCCAGCACTGCTACATTTCTATGACCACCCCTCCATCTGCACATCTTTCTTTAGCCACAGCCTCAAAAGGCTCTTCACTTTTAAGTATTGATGGGATTAATTTGGGCCCACTGTCTAATCCAGTATAATCTCCCCATCTCAAAGTCCTCAACCTTAATCACAACTGCAAAGACCCTCTTGTCATACAAAGAAACATATTTACAGATTCTAGAGATTAAGGTGTGCACATCTCTGGAGAGCCATTATTCTTCCTACCACATGTGACATAGTTGGCTTAATAATTGTTAGCTGCTATATTATTGTATTTGCTTCAAGGGCATGAGAGGGAAATGCCAGATCCTCTGGTGTTAATAGGCATGCAAATAAATCTGAACCAAACAAGTTGTAAATCCTGGCAACACTCAGGTCTTAAGGAATGACTCCAAAAGACACAGAAATCTAGACTTTCCATTTAGACAAAAGTTTCTAATAAAGTAATGTTTTTTCACTAAACACTATCAGTTGCATACTCGTCTGCTGGCAGAACAAACACTGCATGGTGTCCCAGCATTGCCATATCAACGACTAGAACAGATTCCTCTCCTAACCCCCTGTGTGTTATCAACCAGCTGGCCTGGTCTGAGTCATACATGGCTATAGCCTGGTGGTGGGTAAACCATTTGCAAAGAATTCAAGGCAACTGGAAGGATAGAACCAAAAAAATGCTCCCAGACATTGCCTCAACTCCATTAGAAGTTGGGCAGCGAAAAAGCCAGGAAATTGAACACAAAGCATATTGGGCTGGGCTACAGCATAAGAGACTCTTTGGAGGGTTTCTAAGCTCTCCCTCCCCGATTTTAAGCAGAAGGCACAATAGATTTTGGTCCCGCTTATTAATTTGTCCCCCACTTGATGAGACCACAAACTCCATGAAAACAAGGATATTCCCAGGAAGCCAACAGTTGATCTTTGATAGTTGCTCAATGGCTGGGATGCAGCCAAGAACCAGCAACAGTTGCTGAATCAAAGAATGAATAAGGAATTACCCAGGATCAAACAAAGGGCAATGTTTAGATTCTAAACCAGGGATTGACAACTCATGGCTCATGGCCAAAATCCTGCCCATATCCTACTTCATATGGCCCAAAGGCACAGACATACTCGTCCTTGAATGTATTGTCTGTGGCTAATTTTGTTATAGCAGTGAAGTAGTTGGCCTCTCAGTTTTCCAAGCCTGAAATATTTACTCTCTAGCCCTTTGCATAAAACATAATATATTTTGGTAGCTCATTAGAATAATCTTGGGATCTTTTAGATATGGAGCACTCCAGGTCCCCAAATCTGCATTTTTAACTAATTTCCCAAGGTTTGAGAATCTTTGCAAAAGATTGTATCAGAATCACCTGAAAGTCTCCTTACAACAAAGATCGACAAGCCCTGCTCCCAGAGTTTCTGACTCAACAGGACTTACCCAGGCCTAAGAAGGTGCATTTTTATCCCATCTCCAGTGAACTGAAGATGTTGGTTCAGAGTCCCCACTTTGAGAACCACAGCACAAAAGTTACCCATTGCCTAATACTGCTTAAAAGTCACTCACTTTCCACGTATTAGTGGTAGATCCTGTGTCTAGCAGGCCCTACATTTTGAAATGTGGGTGAATTCTTCCTGCAACTCTATGGCAATAAAGATTCTGAAGTATGAAGGCATTCAGAGATAAAGGCCAAAAAGAAAGACACTTCATAACTGTGGCTGAAATGATTTCATACGTGTCATCACCTTCAAAGATAATCATCTATTATCTCATGCAAACTTCAGGACAACCCTATGGGTAGGCATCATTATTGCAACATGATCCTTACTCCCATTTTGCAGAAGAAAATTGCGGCTCAAGGGCATTGAAGACAGATTCAAGTTCATTTCCCCACCACTCCCCCACCTGTTCAATGACAGTCTCTCTAAGTTCTGTCTTGCTCCATTCTTTTTTCTCTTTTCTGTATCAACCTTTTTTTTTTTTTTTTGCCTCTGTTGACTTTTAAACCTTGGCCTCAAACATGCCCAAGTCTATCTCTTTCTAAAAGATAAATCCTCTGTAGCACTGACTCTTCTAGCCAACAATGCAATCCTTCATCTTCTTTGTTCTGCCCAAGAGCAAGCACTCCATGCTCTCCAGGGTGGCCACTGGTCCACTCCACAGTCCCACACCTTCACCTTCCACTCTCTCTTCAACCCACTGTCAACTGTTCTTAGTCCTCTCTGCCCCACAGAGACTCTGTTTCTATGTCAGTCCAATGGAGATACTGTGAAAGCCACACATGTAATGTTACATTTTCTAGTGGCCACATTAACAAAAGGAAACAAGTTGAGATTAATTTTGATAAAGTATTTTATTCAATGCACTATGCCCAATATATTATCATTTTAATGTGCAATCAATATAAAACTATTGAGATACTTACATTCTATTTTTTATGCTAAGTCTGAAATTCAGTGTGAATTTAATACTTACAACACATTTCAGCCCACTAGCCACATTTTGAGTGCTCAGAAGCCCCAAGTAGTCAGTGGCTATAATATTACACTGCCTGGGTCTCTATGGCAAAGGTAACTTCCTGGTAGTCAAGTTTGATGGGGATTTTTTGGACCTGGTATTACTGAATATTTCTTCTACTAATGTCATCTGTCTTTTCTTCTTGCCACATTCTCCTTCAATGTTTCTGAAACCCCCTTTTCTCCTTGTTTTTCTCTTATGTCCCTGGTCATTCCTCCTTCACTCACTTGTTAAAGAGTTGATATTCCCCCAAGGTTCTTTTATCCACTGTGTCTGTCTCAGTACATCATTTACTTGGACATTTTATCCATTCTTCATGATTTAAACTATATATGCTATGGCTCCCAAATCCATACCTCTAGGTCTGCCCACTCCTGCCACTGGACTTCTGTATTTCAATAACAGGATGTTCATGGTGCCCCATAAGGCAATTAAACTCAACACAAACTTTAAAATTAACTTGATCATCCACCACCTACACTGATCAATGAAGGAGATCTCAACCCACCAGCCTTTCAGAAGCCCAGAACAGTAGTTCTCAAGACAAGGTGATTGTGCCCCACCAGGGGACAGCTGGATGAGTCTGGAGACATGTTTAGGGTCACAATTAGGGGAGAGTGGGGTATGACTGGCATCGAGTGAGTAAAGACAAGAGAAACTTTTAAACAGTCTACAGTGCACAAGAAAACTCACCATAATGAAGAATTATCTGGCCCAAAATGTTGACTTCCACTACTGAGAAAGTCTTCCTTAAAGCCTCAGCTACATTAGCACCACCTGGGAGCTGAATGAACACTCCTATCCTCAGGACCCATCCCAGACTTACTGAACTGGAATTCTCTGGAGTGGAGCCTGAGATTGGCATTTTAACAAGCTCTCCAGGTGATTCTTATACACACTAAAATTTAAGAATCATGCTGTAGGTAGAACCAACCTTGATTCCAGAGAGACCCACTGAGTTCTTCTTCTTGTTATAGGTGACAGAGAAAAAGAAACTCAGATTCAAAGTTTGAATAAGCACTTGACTTCAGCCCTCATGAACCAACTTCTGGGTCTCTAGGTGAGTCATTTAACTCTGTTTCCCATTAATTAGTTCTATTCCAGAAGAAACTGACCTGCAAAGTTCATGGTCCAAAGTGACAAGTATTTAATATATAATCTGCTTTTTAGCTCTGGAGCTTAGAGCTTATTTCTTCAGGTTCAAAGCTAGAAAATAAACCAGTATTTGGTGCCTTGTCCACTAAAAAGACTAAAGACCAGTGTAAGAAAATCCTCAAAACTTTTCTTCTTACTAACCTCCGTTTATATTCTAAAACATATGAAAGAAAGTGCTCTTGAGGTCAGGTGCACTTTCGTGAGATCCCATCTCTACTAAAAATACAAATACTAGCTGAGCATTGTTGTGGGTGCCTGTAGGGCCAGCTACTCAGGAGGTTGAAGCAGAAGGATCACTTGAGGCCAGGCGTTTGAGGTTGCTGTGAGCTGTGATGAGGCCACCAGCACTCTAGCCTGGGTAACAGAATGAGACTCTGTTTCCAAAAAAGAAAAAGAAAAAGAAAGAAAAGAAAGGAAAGGAGAAAAGGAAAGAAAAGAAGAGAAATACTCTTGAGATGTAAGAAGAAAGATGTAGACTGATCTACTAAGAAAATGAAGGTAGATTTACTCAGCTGCTGGAGAACCCTCAAAAGAATCAGCTTAGAGGGTAAACAAATCTAAAATCCAGTTCTGGTTCTGCCTCAATTGTGCAAATTCCAAAATTTCATTCCAGTTCAACAAATATGTATAAAGTATCTGTTATGAGCCAGACAAAAATCTAGGCTCTGGGCGTATAATAAATAAAATTGGTAAATTCTCAGACTTTAAGGAAATTAGAAATTGGTGAACTCTCAGTGGAAGAGAGTTCCACTCTCTTGATGTTGGATGTATCAAATATGGTCTCTGTCCCCTGAGAAACTCAGACTGGTTGGTGGGGAAGACAAATAGATCTTATAATTACAGAACAATATAATGAATTCTACAGTATTTATAAATCCTATGAAGTAATGGAGAGATGAAAGTTTTATTCACTCTGAGAGATAAAGGAAGTCTTTATCTTGTTTCCTTAGTCTTTGTGGAGAAGGCAATGATTTGGAGAGATAGACACGTAAGAGAGACAAGACTTGAGGGAAGGGAACATGTTAGAAGGCTGTTTCAGGAATTCTGTAAAGAGATGGTGAAATCATGAACAAAGGCCATGGAATAACAAGAGTAGGCAGTATCAAGTGGAGTGAATTAAGATGTTCATAATCTTTTTTTCTTTTGCCATCTTTCCCATTGACAAGTGGAATTGCTGTATCCTCCTCTTGAATCTGTCTGTACTGTGACCGTGTGACCAACAAGGCCTAACCTTTAAGAGAAATGTCAGTTTTCACAGCCTCAAGCAACATTTGCTCACAAGCTCTTCAATTCAGAGCCATATTTTGCCACATTAGACATTCAAGTGAGCCCACAAGCCAACAGCCAGTACTTGGACTTTTCAGCCCATTTGTGCTCTCAGAGAACTGCAATTCAGTGGACATAATATGAAGCAGAAGAACCACCCAGCAGAACCCAGTCATCCCACAGAATCATGTCTTATAATGAAGCAATTGTTGTTTCAGGCTCCTAAATTTTGTAGTAGAAATATAAGAATATAAAACTGAGAGTCAGGCCACTGAATGAGATAGCTGAAGGTGATGACATTTCAGTTTAACCTAACCATAAAAATGATCTGATTTAGTTTAGCTGCAAAGCAGTTCCTGCCAGTACTAGCAGAGTGGAAGGATGAGAAAGAGCAGCAGCAGATAGCTAAGTAAGTTCTACTTCTAGTATGATAGAGTAAGATTCTAATAAATTCCCTCTACACCCAAATAGAAAAAAACTGACAAGTGGAAAGATAGAGGAAAAAAAAAATTGCCTGAAGGCTCTAGAAAATGAAAATAACTGGTAGATTTCAGAAAGGCATTTAAACATGAAGGAAGGGCTCACCTTTTGAGTAAGCTCTGCATTTTTTCACCCACGTCTGGTAGTAAGCATGCTACTTTCCAAAAATGGTATTGGGTAGGTCAACCTCTAGCAGGGGGCAGCCAACATCTTTCTGGCCTGAGAAGATGAAAGTTAGAGAATCCATTGCCACCAAATATGAAGTAAAAATCCCAGAAAGAAAAGACTTAGAGAAGGGAATCTCTTACATATGCATGTAAACTCTGCCTGAATCTCTGGCTAATCCCTGAATGAGGGATGAGTAGAGAAGGCTCAGAGTATTTAAACCTCCCAAAAGAACTGTGAATTAAGCTTCCACCCAAAAGACAGAGTTAGAAATTTAAGTCTAGCCAGGTTAATTACCTGCTGAGACACAAATATGACACTCTTTGAATAAGCAGTATAACATGGAGATGCTACAATATAACATTCACAAAATCTTAGTACAATTCAAAATTGCTTTAAATATTTAAAAAAATATAAAAATGTGCCTATCCTTAAAGAAAAAAAAATCAACAGACCCAATATGATCCAGATGTGAAAGTAGTTGTTATAACAATGTACTTAATGAGGTAAAGGAAAATATTCTGTTAAAAAGAAAAAGATAGGAAATCTCAGCAGAAGAACGAATACAAAAATAAAAATGAAAAGCCTGTTGTGGTAGCTCCCGCCTGTAGTCCTAGCACCCTGGGATGATGAGGCAGGTGGATTACTTACGCTCAGGCGATGGAGACCAGCCTGAGCAAGAGTGAGACCTTGTCTCTACTAAAAATAGAAAAACTAGCCAGGGGTTGTGGTGGGCACCTGCAGGTAGTCCCAGCTGCTCGGGAGGCTGAGGCAAGAGGATCTCTCAAGCCCAAGAGTTTGAGGTTGCTGTGAGCTATGATGATACCACGGCACTCTACCCAGAGTGACAGAGTGAGACTCTGTCTCAAAATACTACTACTACTACTAATAATAATGTAATAATGAAATTTAGAGCTGAGGAATAAAAATAGCCAAAATAAATAATTTGTTGAATAGACTTAATAGGAAATAGAAATGGGATAGGCAAGAGCCAGGCAGCTTGAAGTTAGAGCAATGGAATGACTCAAGTAGAAGGGATTTTAAAAATCTAACAGAATCTAACATACATGCAATTAAAATCCCTGAAAGAGAGAGAATGTGGTAGGGACAAAATATTAAGGAATAACAGCCACAAACAAAATTGATGAAAGACATAAATTTATAAATTAAAGAAACTCAGAGAATCTCAAACAGGGTAAACATGAAGAAAGCTGTGCTAGGCACATCACAGTCAAACTGATGAAAATCAAAAGAAAAAGAAAGTCTCAAAATTAGCAAGAGAATAGCCAATGATTCAAACATTTCACAGATCTAATGTGAGAAATAATAAGAGACCAGAAGACAGTGCAGTAGTGTCTTTAAAATGATGAAAGATAACTCCCAAATTCTATATTTGGTGAAAATGCCCTGTAGGAATGAAAGCAAATTAAGACTTTTCAGATGGAAGAAAACGAAGAGAAAGCATTTGCAGCAGACCAGCCCTTCAAGAAATGCTGAAGGAAGTCTTGTAACACCAGAGGGAAATTTAGATTCCTTCAGAAATTAATAAAGAGGGCTAGAAGCATAAATAACTGGGTGAGCATAAAAGACTAATTTTTTCTCTTAATTGTTAAGAATATGTATGCATGTGACTATTTAAAGTATGAATCTTTACATTGCCTTGTGGGGTTTTAATAAATGGATGCGTATTACACTATAGCATAACGGCTGGTGTGAGGCAGTGATGGGCTATACGCTAAAGGCTCCTACATTGTATGTGAAGTGGTATAATATGATCCCTAGGTAGCCTGTGAAAAACTAAAGACATTCAATGTAATCTCTTTAAAAATGAGCAATCACTTTAAGGTGAAAATAGAGATAATTTTACTCCTGCCTTTCCAATTGGAAGGCCTTTTATTTCTTTTTCTTGCCTAATTGTTCTGGCTATTACTTCTAGTGCTATGGTGAACAGAAGTGGTAAGACTGAGCATCTTTGTTCTGTTCCTGATCTTAGAGGAAAGCTTTCAGTTTTCTCTATTGAATAGGATGTTAGCTGCGGGCTAGTCGTACAAAGGCCTTTATTTATGTGGCGGTGCGTTCTTTCTATAAATAGCTTGCTGAGTGTCCTTATCATGGAAGGGTGTTGAATCTTGCCAAATACTTTTTCTGCATCTATTGAGATGGTAATTTAAAATAGTGTCGGTAAAAAGCCAGTAAGTTAAAACTGGATTCTAAAATACTACAAAAATCCAAAAGAGGGTAGGTGTGATGGCAGAATGGCCCCCAAAGATATTCACACCATTATCCCCGGAAGCTGTGAATGTGTTATGTTGCACGCGAAAGGGGATTTTGTGAATAATTCTGGTTACAGACCTTAACATAGACAGATTATATTGGATTATTCTATTGAGCCTACTCAAATATGCCCTTAAAAGCAGAGAACTTTCTCCAGCTAGAGGCAGAGAGATGTGGCAGAGGAAAAATCAGGGAGATTGAAAGTGTGAAAGGGCCGCCATTGTGGAAGGTCCATATGGGAGGCATGAGCAAGAGTCTGGACAGCCTCTAGGAGCCTTTAGGGTCAGTCCCCAGCCCACGGACAGCTACTGAAAGGGACCTCAGACCCACAGTCTTCAGTTTGTGATAATTATAATACAATGGGAAAAATGTGATAAAACTAATACAATGGGAAAGAGAAATGAAAAACCAAGGGGAAATACAGAAAATAATAATAAAATGGAATACGTTAGTCCAAACACATCAGTAATTGTTTTAGATGCACTAGACTAACAGTCGGAAATTACTAAAATGGATCATTTAAAAAAGTAAGACCAACTGTTCTTTATAAGAGCTGCACTTTAAATGTAATGATACAGACAGATTGAAAGTGAATTAATGAAAAAAGATGGCCCACACAACTAGTAAGCATTAGAAGGGTGCAGTGTCTTTATAAGCATCAGATAAAATAGGCTTCAAGATGAAGAGTATCACCAGAAGGACATTTCATAATGGCAAAAGGATCGATTCCTCAGATATAATAATCATAATGTGTATGAATGCAGCCCCAAAATACATGATGGGATTGAAGAGAGAAATAAATAGCACCATAGCCTAGTTGTGTCCTCAACTTCAATCAGAGATACTTGCCATTACTTATTATTAACCTATATATCAACTCACTTCTTAAATGTAATTAAGCTATTTTAAGGAAAATTTATAGCTTGCGTAAATGGGAAAGCCCGTGTCACTTACATAAATAATCACCAGAAAATAATAAAATAAACCGCATTATTAAAATGTAGCCAGACATTATGTCATGCCTACTATATAAGCCTATGTTCTCTAAGGCTAGGACCATGTACACCTAAAATTGTCTCATTTACCTTAGGTGATGTGCAAGTCAAGAAAACACTTACATAACCCAGCTGTCTCATATGTGCAAAGGAGGGCACTAACTGTCTCATCTAACAAAACGAGTCACTGCCAGATGCCAGAGTTCTGACCCTTTGTTGAATGTTCCTTCCTCTGTAGCGCTGAGTCTTTTATTCACAGTAAGAGTGGAACCCAAGCCTCCTCTTTAAAGTTGGTATTTAGAACCCAACAGAAAGCCACAAGCTCCAGGATCCTGAACCGACTCTAAGGGTCAGCTGTGATTAGAGCAGCCAGCATCCAAGAATATTTAGAGCCAAGTTTTAACATAACTGATGTCATCAGTGGAGTTACAGAAAAATGGGAGTCAGGGCTCCAATTCCGAGAACAGAATCGCAGGCAGGAAGCTCTCACCCCTGTCTATAGGGGCCTCACAAATGATGCACGTCCTCTGAAAACACAATGCTGGAGTGACTTGTAGAGTTATGCCTTGGAGAGAAGCCACTATCCAGCAGGTGGCCAGCCGGACACCACATCAGGTGACAAATGAGATCTGGGAACCAAGTCTTACCAGGCAAAGGCTGCCACATTAGTGGAACACAGAACATTTCATCCTGCTCGCACTCAGCTCACTGCTACAAGTGAAGTTCATCTAAGGTCCCAAACAGGAGGGCTCTAAATAATGTCAGGTCTGTTTCCGGCAACGAAGAGAAAGTTGACTCTCCACCTTCCCTAACTGATCATGGTGATCAATCTTTCATCCACCACTTTGTTACCTAGACCCACTCAGTGTGAAGCTGGCATGAATGTTTTTGCCACAACAAATAAGTAAGCAAGGAGACGGTTATGTTACTCAATTAGATGTAAGCATTCCACATTGTATATCAAATCAGCACATTGTACCCCATAAATGCATTAATATGCACAGTTATGATTTAATAAAGAATTAAAAAACAACAACAACGACAAAAGTAAACAGATCCGAGTTTGAATCCTGGGTCTGTCATTTGCTAATATTGAGGGATTTCAGGAAGTTATGTAAGCCTTCAAGTCTCAATTTTTAAATCTATAAAATTGAAGAAACCGTGTTTACCTCACCCTAAATGAAATAATTATAATTAAAATTAATTTTATCGCACGCCATCTGCCAGATACCATCTTCAGCCCTTTATGTGTATGGGGCACATATGTTAAATGCAGAGGAGGGTTCTGTGCACACAGTAGGTGTTCTGTGAGCAATATACCACCTGCTCCAAAGCTGAGAATTGCAGGCAGCGCTCAAGCCGTCATTGTACACGTGTAGGCAACTATGCCACTAAATCTTATGAGTGAGAACCCCATGCCTCCCCGCACCCCCATGCACGCACCCACACAGAGACACACACACTTCAATGCAGAAAGTTAGTTTTTACTAGGGGAGTGGACTTTGCTCTCCTGTCTCTTAGTCTCCATCTCATTGCCAACAAAATGGGAGTACTTTTCTAATTCACAAAAGAAGAATGTTCTTCATGAGACTGACCCTGGAGCTTAACAACGAAGGTAAAGAAGGGAAAGATCTCATCCAAGAACAAGGCAGCTATGGTCTGAGAAGAAGACCGTGGGCTTGGAGTTCGCACTCAGAGCACTTGGATGCCAGCTCTCTGCTTATTGACTGGGAGAGTTTGGACTCAGACTTCCCCTTTCAGAGCCTTTCCTTATGTGCAAAAGGAGGCAACTGAATATTACACTTCTAAAACACAAATACGTGACAACATAAGCAAAACAGAGATTGAAAACAAAGACGCAGCAATGGATTGTCAGAGTCCAGCGCAAGTTAGAGCAAAGTGTGATTGGGCTAGAAAGCCAGGGCCACTCACTTTTCAAAGCATCCAAGGAGAAGCTCTGTCTGCAGAGGCCTGGCTCAGCCTCCTCCTATCTGTGTGAACACCTTCCTGACCTTGCTTAGCCCCAATTTGCTCACTTGTAGAAAGGTGATGATCATTCCTAGCCTTGCTGGGGCGGATGTGGAAGGGTTTTACTACTAGTACATTGTCTGTTCCTTAGTCCTCTTCTTCCTCTTCATCAAAGCAGGGGTCTTCCCTCAGTGATAACATTTCCCCCACCCTGTCACCTGAGCAGGGTCTTTGTGACCTGGCTCAAGTTCACCATGAAAACCACTTCTGTAAGTAGGAAAATTCATTACAGGAAAGCAGAGAATCAACAGTTGGCTCCCCTTGGAAGATGAAAGCGGGTTACTCCGTCTCCCAAACTGGCGCTCCACCGGAATCGGAGTCATGTCTTCACCGACTGTTCTGATGACATAACGCAGCTCCGGTTCTTCATCTCAAATAGCAGGTTACTCATCAAGACAGAGGGAGAGCCACAGATGGATGTGACAGTAAATTCTGCTATGTACCCACAGACACTTCTAAGACATTAAAAAGTTGTGCCCACATTTCCTACTCCCACAGCGAAATCTGTGAAGAAATCCTGACATCGATTTCAGGAGCACGTGGGATCGTGCCACTCTCTCAGTGCAAGGCCCTCGCTCTGGTCACACCACGCACGGCTTAAACCACCTCTCTGGTTATGAGAAGAGAAAGCCAAGAGAAGGCAAAGATTGTAACAGGTTTATTTTATCTGCTTGGAAGGGGCAGCAGATCTGGAGTCTGCGAGAAGTCAAACTCTTGTTCTACAGCTTATTAGCAATTTATGAGAGGGCTGCCTCGATTGTCCCATCTGTGAAATGGGAGGAACAGTGAAAACAGGTCCCCATAGTTGTTCTGAAGGCCAGAGCAACTCCTCTCCCTTGGACCTCTCTCCCTCCTTCCCATTATCCTCTGAGCACAATAGACCTGGACAGGTTCCTGGCCGTGCTCAGCTTTTCCTCACTCAGCATCTTTGCCCTGGCTGTGGCTGTTCCCTGTGCCTGGAAGGCATTTCCCTCAGCTCTTCCCATCATTAGCGGCTCCTTCTCAGCCTTCAGATTTCAGCTTAAATGACACAGGCTCTTTCTAGAGCAGGGTCTTTGTTGATTAGTCTTTACCAGAGCTCTGTTTAATTTTTTTTCCTCATAGCACTTTTCAAAATCTGATCTGCAATTAGTTTTTTCTCACTGGTTTGTTGACATCTCCCCACACTATAATGTAACTTGGAATCCATTCTTTTCATTGCATCATCTAATGCAATGCCAGCCATTTAAGCTTTTAATAAATATTCACTGGATAAATGTATGTATTAGAAAACAGTTAGGAACTGTAAAACCCTAACTACATGTAAGGGATTATGGGACTATATATAGTCTCATATGTGATTGACATATACACATATGTGATAAAAAGTATATCATATATGCCTAAGATATGTATCCTATATGTGATATACTACATATATGTAATGTAATATGGAAAGTGAAACTATAGACTCATTCCAGTGATACAGGAACATTCCCCTACATAATTAAAGAATGGGGGTGGCACCTGTGGCTCAAAGGAGTAGGGCGCCGGCCCCATGTGCCAGAGGTGGGAGGTTCAAACCCAGCCCTGGCCAAAACTGCAAAAAAAAAAAAAGAATGGTTTTGCCCAGTAGGCCCTAACCCCCACAGCTAATTTAGAGGAGGAAAAGAAGCTGGCATAGGCTCCAAACTTTAAAAAGCTACCAGTTACTGTCACTGTCAGGCATCCACAAGGTGCTAGGAGAACTACAAGACAGGAAATGCACAAGTTGGCCTTAGAATAAAAACTGCAAATGCCAGCCCTGCTGTTTGTTGTTCACTTCCTGGCTGGGCGGATCCTTCTGCAATCTGAAGGCAGAGCTGCCAGGCCACTCTCAGAACCTCCAACGACGTCTAAAAGTTATTGGGCTGGTAGATTTTTGCCCATCTGCAAGGATTAGATCATTTACGGGGATATTTACGTAAACTTAGGTCCCTTTATATACTTTAAATATAAACTTGTCATTATGAGAAATGTCAAATGTTTGAGGTTTTTTTTGGTTTTTTTTTTTCTTTTGCAGTTTTTGGCCGGGGCTGGGTTTGAACCCACCACCTCCGGCATATGGGGCTGGCACCTTACTCCTTTGAGCCACAGGTGCTGCCCGAGAAATGTCAAATGTAAAAGAGAAAGAAAATAGTATAATGAACCCCCATGTGCCTATCACCCAGTTTCAAAAGTCTTCATGACAAATCTTGTTTTGTCCATATTCTTAGCAATGTTCTCCTTTGCCTACATTATTTGGAAGTGAACCCCAAATATTGTATCATTTCATCAATATGACCCTCTTAAAGGAATCCCTTTTCTAACATTACCACAATGCCATCATCACCCTCAGAATTTCTTTTTAAAAATCTTAATATTTTCAAGTGTGTTCATATCCCCCTGTTTATCCTAAATACTTTTTTTTAATTAAGTTTATTTATTTTTATTTATTCATTCATATTTTGGTTGTTGCAGTTTGGCCAGGGATGGGTTCGAACTCACCACCCTTGGTATGTGGGACCAGCACCCTACTCACTGAGCCACAGGCACCACCCTGCATACTCCAGTTAAAAGAAAACAATTTTATCCTAAATACTTTTTTTAAAATGTTTTCTTTTAATTAGAGTATGCAGGAGGTCCATTTATCATGATCTGTTAATGTGACTCTTGAGTCTCTTTTAAGGTATAGGTTCCACTTCTATTTTGTTATTTTGTTTCATTGCATTTTTGGTTGGAAAAACTGTCTCTTGTTGCAGTTCCCCTTGTCTGGGTTTTTACCATGGTGTCATTTAGCAAGATTGTACCCTCTCTCGTATTTATTGAAAATAAATAGCTCGACCTTGAGGCAGGTACAGTTTCATTTGTTCTTTTCAAGTCCATGACGTAAGCAACGTGTATACTTCCCCAGGAAGTGAAAATTTCTGTTTTTCTCTATTTGTAACATTAGTAGCCATCGATCCTCATTGCCTGGATCCATGAGCTCATTAGAGTTTTCAGGATAGTGATACTCCAATTCTACTATTCCTTCTTCACTTATTAACTGGAACAGTGTAAAAAAGAGAACTTTCACTCATTAACTATTTGGTTAGCCTAAAGAGAGTTGATACAATAAAGGCAGAATATACATAAGTGCTGTGTTATTTCCCCTTATGTAGGTTTTCAAAACAATGAATTGGTTTCCTAACATCCTTCAAAGGTTATCAATAAGAGGGTTTTAAAAAATATTTTATTACAAATTCTCAAGTATATTATTACAAACCTTATGGATTTTACATGTTTCAATCCTTTGCACTTTGTATGCTCATTAATGCTCAAATTAATGCTCGAGTTATCCACTTTCCTAGTGGTTTCCTTCAGTGGGAAATAGAATTTAGAAACCAAAGTCAGAGTGCTAGAGGAGCTTATTGTTACTTGGTTGGCCACTGCTTTAGAGTGTACATATTTTAAGTTAAAATACATCATAAGCTCATACTGACAGTTTTTCTTTTGTCATATTTTTATTTATGTTTTCAGAGACACAGTCTCACTCTGTTGCCCAAGCTGGAGTACAATGGCCTGATCATAGCTCACTGTAACTTCAAACTCCTGGGCTCAAGCCATCCTCCCACCTCAGCCTCCAGAGTGGCTGAAACTACAGGCAGGCGCCACCACACCTGGATAATTTTTAGAATTTTTTTGTAAAGATGGGGTCTATGTTGACCAGGCTGCTTTCTAACTCTGGATCTCAAGCAATCTGTCCACTTTGACCTCCCAAATTGCTGGGATTATAGGCATGAGCCACTGTACTCAGGCTATTATTATTATTAAATAATGATAAATATTATTGGGCAGCACTGGTAGCACAGTAGTTACGGCACCAGCCACATACACCGAGGCCAGCGCATTCTAAACCAGCCCGGGCCTGCTAAAACAACAATGACAACTGAAACAAAAATAATAGCTGGGCATTGTGGAGGGTGCCTGTAGTCCCAGCAACTTGGGAGGCTGAGGGAAGAGAATCACTTAAGTGCAACAGTTGGAGGATGCTGTGAGCTGTGATGCCACGGCACTCTACTCAGGGCAACAGCTTGAGACTTTGTCTCAAAAATATTATTATTATTTTTAATTGATGCATAATAATTGCAGGTTTATGGTGTCGAGTGTAACATTTCAATACATGTATACAATGTGTAGTGATCAAGTCAGGGTAATTAACATATCCATCACCTTAAATATTCATTGTTTCTTTGTTTTGAAACAATTGAGACCCATTCTTCTAGCTATTTAAAAATATATAATAACTTTCTGTTACTTATGTACTGTATAGTCCTACAGACTTCTTGAAAACATTCCTCCTATCCAGCTATAACTGTGCTCTGGCTCCTCATCACCCTCCCTCTCCACTGTTCTGCCCTCTGCTTTCATGAGATCAATGTTTTTAGTAAGTGAAAACATGTGGTGTTTGTCTGTTTGTTCCTGGCTTATTTCACGTAACTTAATTTCCTCCAAGCTCATCCATGTTGCCAGGAATGACAGGATTCCAACCCTTTTTATAATTAAGTAATATTCTATTGTGTATATACACCACATTGTCTTTATTCATCTCTTTTTTTAATTTTTATTAAATCATAATTGTGTACATTGGTGCAATCATGGGACACAATATGCTGACTTCACATACAATCTAAAATATTTTCATTAAACTATTTAACATAGCCTTCATGGCCTTTAAATCACTATATGAAGACATTACTTTTAGTAATTTTCACTTGTACCCTTGTAAGATGCACCGTAAGTGTGATCCCACCAATCACCCTCCCTCCACCCATCCTCCCCCCTCCCCT
>CAUYRH010045926.1:0-16153 GCA_963574655.1 Perodicticus potto
GAGCTGGAACATATTCTTCTTAGCAAAGTATCTCAAGAACGGAAGAAAAAGTATCCAATGTACTCAGCCCTACTATGAAGCTAATTTATAGCTGTCGTATGAATGGTATAACCCAACTATAACACAAGAATATAGGGAAAGGGGCAAGGGTAGGGAGGGGAGAGGGGAGTTTGGGGTGGAGAGAGGGTAATTCATGGGGCCACACCTACGGTGCATCTTAGAAGGGTACAGGTGAACCTTGCTAAATGCAGAATACAAATGTCTTCATATAATAACTGAGTAAATGCCAGGAAGGCTATGTTGATCAGTTTGATGAAAATAGTTAAGATTTTATATGAAACCAGCACATTGTACCCCTTGATTGCACTATTGTACACAGCTATGATTTAATGATAAAGATAATAAAATAAAATAAAATAAAAAATTAAAAGCAGGAAGATGGTTGGAATCCCCCAAGAGATGACAATGGCTTGGACTGTGGAGGTCGTGGTGGAAATGGTGGTCAGACATGGGCATATTTTGAGAAAGCACCTACAAGACTCTCATAGGAGCTGAATATTCATGCAAGAGAAAGATAAGAGTCAAGGCTGATCCCAGATTTTGTGTGTTGAGAAGCTAGGCTGAGATTTGTCAAGAACTTAGATGGGAAAACTACAGATGTCTGGTTTGAGGGAAAGATGAAGAGTTTCATTTGGAGGCAGCCACATCTGGGATACTTAACGGTGGCATAGCTGGGTGCTTAAAGGAGGATGCCGTTCCCCAAAGAGCCCGGAATACAGGTGCATATGAGCAATGAGACTGGACGAGGTCACCAGGGATGTGTGTGTGTTCATGAAAGAGAGCTATCCTCAGGTTTCCTTCTCACTTTCATACCTAGGGGGTTTGTGACATGGATTTATAATATATTCTACAGTTTTATGTGCCATTCATTATTTCAAATATGCCACCAAATGCCTGGTCTTCATAGATGAATATTCCCGATTCAGACTCTGTAGTATCCTGGAGGGTCTCAGTGAGTAGAAACATGCATGTTTCTGAGGCCTGGATATGAATCTCATGCTGTGAGCCCTATGCCAAGTCAGCCAAGACCCTCCTTCATCCATCTTTGGTTTTGATAATCATACACCTTAGTGACCCTGGTTATATCAGTATTAGTGAATTTGACCATATCTGAACTTCCAAAAAATTTCCCCATCAATAGTAATGATCTTCTCTGTAATGAGATGGAATGATTTGGGATCATATTCTGGATCCTCTTCCGGGTTAGAAATTAAGTCCCAGCAAACAGTTCCAAAGTTATTTCCAGTGCTGTTCCATACAGAGATGGAGCTAGATATCCCGAGAATGGCAAAGATGAATATTTCACTCAATTTGTCCTCAGAGAGCTCACAGCCTGGTAGAAACATGACAGAAATACTGAGTCCCATAGACAAGATACAGAGAGAGAAAGGTTGTCTGGGGCAGGTGGTGGCAGGTGTGGCTGGTGCTGACACCCACATGGTGCTGGCGCAGACTCCTCGGGAGAAGCATCTCCATCACTAGGGACGGAAGACCAGCTTCCCCAGCAGCTTGTACAAGCCCACAGCCCACAGACAGCCATGAAACTTTCAGTTCCTTATCTCAAGGTTGGACCAACTTAGGGTGTTGTTCATCTTCCAGAACAGCACGTGTGACCAGGCCAGAGCGGGGGTCCTGCTGCACCTGCCTGTGCTTGCTCATCCCCTGCCCAACACCCCCCTTTCTCTTCTCTCTTTCCTCTCTGCAACGCTTCCATGAATCACATACACCCCACTTTCTATCTCAGGTTCTGCTTCTGGAAGACATTACCAAAGTTAGGAACAAATAAAATGCCAAGGATGCTTGTGCAAAATATTTCTGCCAGATAGGCAGGAAGGGGGATAATCAAGGAAGAGATAGTATTTGGACTGTCTAAGAAAAGAAGGATTTGGTATGAAAAGTGAGGGAAAAAGGTCTGCTCCTTGTATGTCAGTGTGGAAGACATAACGCCCTCTCCAAGTCGGCAGTAGGGGAGCCAAATTCACTGGGCATGGCAGACACTGGACAGGCCCTCTCCAGAGGGCAGGGAAAGGTCCCCGACAGCAGGAGAAACCATGTCACACCAAAGAGAGTGCAACAGAGCCACAGTGTCCTGTTTGGGGTGGTGGGGTTGTGGTTGCACTTGGCTCAGCAGCCCACCCACAATGCAGAGGCGGCTCACAGATCTCACTCTGACCTCTGCAGGGGCCAGTTGGTTAGACAACCAGAGAGCGTGGCAGGTGGGCCGTGGGCTCAGGACTGCAGAAAGGAAGTATGTTCCCTTCTGAGCCAGGAAGGATGGGAACTTGGAGGTGGAAATTCCCAGGTGCAGGAGAACTGGGACTTTGTGGCCCCCTCCCAAGGGGTGAGACCAGAGGTCCTTTGTTCCCGGCCCACTTGAGGAAAGCCCCTGGAGGGTGGCCGGCTGCGTGGCAGGGTTCTCCCTTTCCCTCAGCACCAGGCGCAGGTGCCTTCTGCCCCTGGCTCTGTACCTGGCTCCGTTCTCTTTCTGTCTTCCTCACCCGTGCACTTTGCCTCAGTGGGGATGATGTGCATCTTGATTTGCTCTCCTTGTATTGAACCCCCCAATTTTGATTTCTCTGAGTTCAGCTCAGTCCCACTTTTCGTCTTCTAGACAGGAGCTTCTGGAGAAAGCTGCCTCTGTGTGGCCATTTCTCCCCCCCACCCCCGTTACGGAAGTGCACTTAAGTCCCTCTAGAAAATAATAAGCATGTTCATTGTTTTTCTAGTCAAGTCATGATTTGCTGGGTTGAGTCTCAGAGCAGTGTTGGGTTCAAAAGAGCATGTTCAGGAAACAAAACCAATTTTACTATAATTTTTCCTTGACTTCCTTTTAACAAACAGCAGAAAGAATCTAAGTGGAGCACAGCAGTACTGCTCAGCTCTCCATGCCCCCTCCGTCTACTTCTCTCATATATGGGAGCCCCTTGCATGCCCCGCCGAATCCAAACACCACCCAGCCCCACCTCCTGCTTCCTTCCCTGCGTCTTGCTCTTCACTGTGCTTCCAGGTCCTGCAAGGTGCAGCCTTCTGTGGACAGAGAAGGAGGGAAACAGACCTTGGAAGCTCAGCTGGAGCGTCCCTTATTGGTCAGTTAGGCCAAAGGCTAAGAGCCCTTTGACTTAAGGAATGTTTATCTCATCATCATTACCAAGGACCGACAAGATGCCTGGCACACAGTGAGGTGATTTTTATACATAGCATCCGTCCTCCACACTTCGCCATAGCCCTGGCATTGCCTTGTCCTGCAGATGTGCAAGTGAAGGTTGACCGTGGTAATTTCGAGGCCTTTCTGTCCACATGGCCCTAACCCATAGACCACTCCATTCAGTGTTGCTCTCCTTTTCTTAAACATCTCCAGGAAAGGCGAGTCCTTTTTCCCTTGGAGTGGTGGCTGATTCTATGTGTCAACTTGGCCGGGCTGAGGGATGCCCAGCCGCTGGTGAAACATTATTTCTGGGTGTGTCTGATTCTGAAAGAGACCAGCATTCGACTTGGTGAACTGAGTAAACAAAGTACGTGAACAATCCCTAGAGGATCAGAATGGAACAAAGAGGAGGACAGCAATGCACTCCCTGTTGTGAGCCGGGACAGCATCATTTCTGCCCTGGGACGTCAGAGTGCCTGTTCTTGGGCCTCGTGATTTGGGCGGAATTAGACATGGGGCTTTCACAGCCTCTCAGCTTGGTGTGCGTCCTCATGGTCTCATTGTGTGAGCCGATACATAGATACATATTTATAAAATATATACATTATAAAACCTAACAATGTTAATGGTGGTTAACTGTCCAGTTCAGCTCACCTCACCTCATTCCATATAAAAAAAAATAAATAAAACTGCTACATTTAAGATGTAAAGTAAACATCTCTGTGTGACATGAGAAAAACATTCAGTTTTTTTTAACATTTGCGTTTATTACATTTTATTCTCTTTTGTTTCTGTTTATTAATGCCTATCTTGTTCTTATTATCTAATTCTAGAAAATAAATGCATGTTTCATATTCATAGCTCTTATCATAGAAATAAAACAAAGAAAAAATACAAATCAAGCATTTTAGTCACCTTTATCCCAAAACTATGTAGAATCAATTTTTCAACATATTTTCAATTTACTTAAATTTATTCTTACAGTATATATTTATGAGTTCAGAATATTTTTAACTGTTTTGGTGTACTGTTGCATACTCATTTTAAAAAATATTTGGAGAATTTTCATATCATTATTAGTTAGAACCTTTAGAAGAACCTGTTTGAACAATGGATGTGTTGTAACTTCTATATAGAAAAGGCAGTGTGAAGAAGAATACCAATAATTTACCTTTTCTGCTTCATGGAAATCTGTGACACGCAGTCTTAGCTCTATTGGTTAAAGAAGTAAAGAGCTGAGATACTTCGTAGATTTGAAATGCTATTTGAACCATGACTTTGTATCAAAATGTCATGTTCAAATGTAGAAATTATTACATAGTCAACTTGAGTATTCCTTAGAATGACCTTCTGACAATAATTATCCCATAATGTAAGTGAAAAATCAGACTTGCAAATCTCTTGCACAGAATATTTTGGATTAATAAGACATTTTTTACAAACCAAATTCAAACCAGCTATAGACTTGTCCTAGAACTGTTGAATCAGTTTGGTTCTATCCAAATAAATTTTAAATCCTTAAAACACACTGAGAGGGTTGAGAAAATAATGCATTTTTAAATTCAATATGGAACAATCTTGGTTTTCCCCTGTGCCACACCTGGGTGATGCCGGCCTTCTCCTGGGGCCAAGCAGGCCAACCACATTGTCTTGGGACGAGTTACCTTGGGGATGGACCCAAGGCGGTAGCATCTATTCAAGGGTCAGTGAAAGGCGAGCAGCAGACTGGTGTGAGCTGAACATCTGGCACGTAGTAAATGCATTTAGAAAGCTAATAAACCACTCATTGTGAATGACTCCTGAAATTGATTCCAATATGAGCAGTTGGGAGAGAAATAAGCTTTTAGGAAGGTCATTTAATGTCATACAGAGTCTTTCTCTACAACCCAGTTAAACTGCTTAGCAGTTTACAGAGCAAATCCCAGCCCAGTTTTGATCTGGTAATTAATTGAGCCTTCTAGTCAAGCACAGGCTGTGCACAGAACCTGGGTAAGGCCATAATGCTTTGGCCTCTGTAACTCAGGATTTGACTTGCCAGATGGTCCTTGACATGGGATGGATGCGGAAGAGAAGTGGAAATCACTCCACTCATATAAGGGCTTTCAGATTTCTCACCAGTGACACAAGAGCTTGGCATATGCAGCTGAGCCCCTGAGAATGCAGTCTTGTTATAATTTTTATATTAATTTTATAAACAGATTATTAGTACTTGGAGATGACTAAGGACATCATTAGAGGACTGAAGTGTTTTCCATATCTCCCCTGTGGGAAACAATCAGTTTCTTTACAAAAGTTGAGTGTATAAAAGGAGGAAGAGGTCCCGGAGAGGACGGAGGCCAGGAAGCCCTGCTCTCAGCATCACGGGGTCCTGGGGCTGCCAACTCAACCACAGGGAGTCGGGGACAGTGAAATCACAATCCGGCCAGGGCTGTTTGCCACCGTCTCTTTGATCTCTGTCACAGGTTCATTTTTGTTGCCTTCTTGCTACCTCACTAATGGACAAGAAGTTAAAAACAAAAACTTCCAATGGGAAAATTATATGTCTTCTTCTTAAGAGTAGAAAGAAAAGGTAAAAGTTGACAAGAATGTTCTATTTCACAACAAATCTTAGCAGGAGCTACAGGATTTAGCCAAAACAAACAAACGAAAAACATGCACATAAATTTTGGAGTGAGGCACATTTCCATGTACCTGCGAGTTCTTCCACTTGTCAGTGACAACATTGGGCATGTTACTTTCTTCATTTGGTGTTACATCACTTACTCAGAAAACGGGAATTATGTTATCTCCTTGGCTGGGAGCTTAAAGTAGAGAAGGGGAAGAGGATTGAGCATGTAGTGTGAACTTGTGATGACTTCATAAACAGATAACACACACACTAAATACTTGAAACTCCTGGGTCTGAAGCAAAAAGGAAATGGAAAGTATTGAATTAAAGTTACTAAGACGAATGTGTGAACTTGCACTTGAAATACTGTTTTACTAGCACCGAATACACTTACGATAGATGATGGGCCAAATGTCACACAGGCAGAGGAGGAAGGCAAGTGTAGATGGAGCATGGAAATCTAATGTGTAGTCACAGGGAATCAGTGTACGCCGAGGTCCCAGAACAGACAGGGCTAGATTTCCAAGGCTGACATGCACTTGGTGCTTTAAACTAAGACAATGAGGTAATAAACAGTTTCCTAATAAGGCAGGAGTCTAAGGGCATGACCAAACAGAAGTCGTAACAGATAGCAAAGCCAGACTTAGAATGACCACTGTCTGGGCACAGACTCCAGGGAAAGCCTCAGGCTCTGGGGAAGTTACAAAAAGCCAGCAGTCGTGTTTGTAACAAAACACAGTGAAATCTTCCCTCCCTGATCCTTTATGGCTCCAGAGAGAACAGCCTGGCTTCAAACCTCATTCCACCATAGCGAGGGGTCAGTGTAAGGTCAGATCATAGAAATCACATGGTCCACTGACACAGAGTCACCAATCTCTGGAGAGAAATGGTGAGAGTCTTCCCTACGAATCATCCACTCAGCTGAAAGCTCTAATCAAAATTCTCAATCCTTGGCAATATTTTCAAATCACATTTAATGTAATGTACGTGTGATGGCGGCAATTCTCTCTTGTAGTATGTGTTGTAATCTTTTGTGAATTGATCTAAAAATAATGTCTTACCAAAATAGTTAAAGGACAGTTTATTTAGGATTCAAAACTAATTTCAAAATATTTAAATTTGTTCCTAAAATGCAATCCACTATTTATATTGTCAAAGGCTTTCTTGGATGGATGGGAAATGAACGGAATTTTAGATATTCCCTAAAAGAAATGTATATATTCCAAAGCCATCCTAAGCAGAGCATGTTGTGTAAAACAAAGTATCCATACATGATTTTGTGGTGGAGGGGCATGGAAACGAAGGACATAATTAGGAATTTCTGCATTTTTTGTAACTAAGGCTGGCAGAATTTCTAAGACAATGTCCCGACACTTGAAATGGATGTTCAAGGTCTTATGTGCTAAACGTATCTGCCCCAAACCCACATGCTGAAATCCTAACCCCCGAGATGGTATTAGGAGATGGGGTCCTTGGGACGTAATTAGATCATGAAGGTGGAGCCCTTATATAGGTCATTATGAAAGTTTTGAAATAATACAAAAATCAAGACATATAACATCCATGCAGAGGGAAAAATTGAAGCCCTCCCTACAGCAGCAATAAGCCGAGCAACTTGAATCTTGCCTGGGTGAATGAGAAAGGACACCGTCAACTGCGTTTCTTAGAAGTGACATAATGGACCATAACACAGTCTGTCTTAAAACTTTCATAGTGACCCATGTAGATGAAATTAGTGCCCTTATAAAAAGAAATGCAAGAAAGATGATTTTTCTTTCAGTGTGTAAGGATGATACAATGAAAGACAGCCATCTGCAAACCAGGAACAGAGCTGTCCCCAGACATCAGATCCGCCAGCAGCTTGACCTTGAACTTTCAGCCCCCAGAGATGTGAGAATAAATGCCTCTCTGTTAGTCTCCCCTGTCTGTGATGCTTGTTACAGCAGTTAAGTAAAGCATAGAGCTTCATAGTGATGAAGGTTTTCTGTTCATTCCTTTTAAATTATACAAAATACTTGTGATAATACACTGGACAACTTTTTACATTTTTAGAGCACTTAAAAAATTAAAAGTAAAGAAAAAGTCCAAGACAGCATAAGACAACTAGGGCCTCCTTAAAAGTCTTTGCACTGGGCAGCCTCCCGGCTTTCACCCTACTCTCTATACTGCTTGTCCTAACCTGAAATAATAGTGACAATAGACACTTCTAACTGGGCCAAAATGAAAAAAGAGAAGTAAAGATTAGCCTTGGGATTTATGACACTTGTTAAACTAAATGCACACATCTCGAGGTGGCTTTATAGACAGTTTTTTAGAAACTACAATAGTGTTAGACTATTTTTCAGAAAGATAAATAGCATGAGAAGAATAGTTGTATTGTTTTCCTAATTCAGAAAATGAAGTTTTATCATTTCATAATCAATTTCAAGTCTTTTGCTGAGAAGACGTAATTCACATCGGAGGTCAAGGTGATGGAAGGGGTAATGCAGGGAGCCACTAGTATTCAGAACTTTTAGAATAAACCTGTAAAACAACATTGAAAATGGAAAACAAAATTATTGGAAAGATAAAAAGGAAGAAAGATTACTCAAGAAAAATTAGATACCTTGAATAACTTAACCCTAAAATATAAATAGAATTTACAGAAAAACACTTTCAGAAAAGAAATCCCATGATTCTCACGTATTCACTTGTGTATTCTACCAAATTTCTTAGGAAAAAATTCTAGTAATTCTACTCAACTTCTTTCAGAATATTAGTTGATAGGCTCTCTGAACTTATCTTAAAAGGTCAACATTACACCAACACCACAACCAAAGACATTGCAAGGGGAAGACTATAGGAGAAAAATCACTCACGAATATAATAAATACAAATATCTTCAATAAATTGAATCCAACAAAAGAGAAAATGGTGACAGATCCTGACCAAATGGACATTATTCCAGGAATACAAGGTAGGTTCAATATTCAAAATTCAGTCAGCACAACTCACCATTTTAACAAACTAAGGATGGAAAAAAGCAGGCAGTAATGTCAATACATGAAGTAATAGACTTTGATAAAATTAAAAAGGCATTCACGATTAAAAAAATCATCAAATTAGAAATAGAGTGGAATTTTCTCACCCTTTAAAAAGGCATCTAACAAACAAAGAACAGCAAACGATTGAATACATTCCTCAAATATCAGCAGCAAGGCATGTATATATGTTCTCACAACTCCTATTAAACACTGAAGTAGACATTCTAGCCAGTTCATGAATAAGAAAAAGAAATAAAAGCTAAGCACCTTGGAAGGAAAGAAAAAAAGAACTGCCATTTTTATTATAGATGACATGATCACCTACAAATAGAATTCAAAAGAACCTGCAAATAAGCTATATAATTAATGGTAAGTTTGGGATGGACAGAGGATATAATTCCAGCATTGAAAATACTAGGAAAGAAAAGACTAATACTAGGAAAAAAAATGAAAATTGAAGTGGAAAATAATATTATTTAGAGTAACAATACAAACTTGAAATAATTATAAAATTTAGAAAATTTATGCAAAATATATATGGTGAACTTTTAGCATATTGGTGTAATAAATAAAGCAAAATCTAGTTGAATGGTGATATGTCCCTTGTCAAGAATGAAAGACTGAATATTCTCAATTCTTCAAACTTGTCTATAGAGTCAACACAATTCTACTCAAATTTTTGCAGAATTTTTGTGTTAATAGGTATGTTTATTCTGAAGATTATATGTAAAGGCAATGTAACTATAATCCATAAAACAAATTGAAAAAGGTAAAACAAAGTGAAGAGTATTTGTGATGATGTCCAGGTTTTATGTGAAGCAAAGGTGCTGAAAATAGTGCGATGTTACAGAAAGACTGGACACATAGGCCAAAGGACAAGAAGAGAATCCAGAAATATAATCTGTCATATATTCCTAATGGAGTTTCATCTAAAGCCAATTCACTGGAGATGACATAGTCTTTTTATAAATGATGCTGGGACAATTTGATTTCCATATGCAATAAAGTGAGCCTCAATCAACACTTGCCCTATTTAAAAAATTACTCCAAAAGTGTCAAAGACCAAAATACAAAACTTAAAATTATAAAATTTTTAGTTTAAAATATGGGAGAAAATCTTATAATTTGAACCTAGATTAGATCAATGGCAAAAGATTGCTCCATTAAAGGTCATAAGAGAAATTAAATCTGATCAAAAGTAAGAATAGCTCCTGTTTAACAGCTCTAGTAAAGAACAACAAAAGAAGCCACACATTGGGGAAAATATTTTCAAATCAGGTTTCCCATGACAGACTTTAACCGAGAATATATAAGGAACTCTAAAGGCTTAAGAAAGCAGCCTCAAATTAAAAAAAATACGAAAGTTTTGAATAAACTTCATGGTTTAGGACATATGGATGAAAAATAAGCACGTATAAAAATGTTTAACACTATCAATCCTTTAGGGACATGCCTAAAATTTCAGAATGTTGGACAATTCTGAGTACTCATAGGGGGCAGGGATGTGGGTTAACCAGAATTCACACATATTGCTAGGAGGTACATCTTCCAGCCACTTGAGGAAACAATTTGACTGTTTCTCATAAAGTTCCATCTTATTTACCTTATGGGCTGGCACTCCCACTTGTCAGTATCTGCCCACATAAAATGATAAACTATTTTTACAGAAAAACCTGTACATGCATAAGTACTTTACTCATAATTGCCTGAAACTGGACAGAGTCAAAGGTATCTCAGCTAAGGATCGTATCAGCAAATTGTAGATTATCCCTACAATCGTATACTAGGTAACAATAAAACAAACTGCTATGGTATACTGTGCAACAATAAAACAAATATACTGCTATAGTATACTATGTAACAATAAAACAAACTGCTATGGTATACTGTGCAACAATAAAACAAACATACCGCTATGCTATACTACATAACACCAAAAACAAACTGCAACTGTGTCCTGTGTAAGGATAAAAACCAACTGGTACGCCTGCAGCATATATGAGTCTCGAATGCATTTTATGATAATTAGTACAGTTTTACAAATAATAAGATAAGGGATTCAAAAGTAGTTTGGAGGTTTGTTGATATGTTTGTTTTGAAAGTCAGACCACAGGAGGTGGACTTCTATTAAGATGCAAAGTGAGAATCATGTTCACGTTCCCAAATCTGATTTGTATTTTTAAATTATGGAGTTACTCAAATCATTGTGGTTTCTCTCAAAGAGGTTAACTGCCAATTGGATAAATTACTTCTGGAACACCTTCCAGGACACTGTTCCTGCAGTAGGGAACACCTGCTTCAATAATGCAAAGTTTGTTCTTTCAAAACATTGCAGTAAGTTTCTGAATAAAGTTAAGAAAACATGGATCATTCCTTTCTACCAAGTTCATATTCATTGAATATTGTGTTTGCTTCTAATTGTATACCATGTTGGAAATTATGTGCAGAAACAAATATATTGCTTCTCCTACTCTGAAATGATAATGGCAATGATAGGTAGGGAAATAAGCTCAGGGAGCTGGTGCTGTAGGTGGCAAAAACACAGAAGATGGGGTGGCTGGACTGCTTGGGCAGCAGAGTGAAATCTTGTCTCAAAAAATATATACATACATATCAAATTGAAAAACATATCCGTATCAATTATGTTTGAACATAACAAAAGTAGCAATGGAATGGAAATATAAGACAGTTAGAACATAGTCACAGAGTGTTTTATTCATCCTACATTTCTCTTTTATTTTTACCCAAAATGAAGCAACCCAAGAGACAGTCTTTTGAAACAATTAAGGGTCAACATTTTCAACCATTCAAATTTGCCAACACTGACTTTTCTTGGCAAACTACTCAATAGTTTTATTTATACAATTTCAAACTTTTAGGAAAAGAAGCAGACTCTATGGAAAGAAGTGAATATTACTGTGTTATGATTTATTAATAAATCAATTTAAAAGCTGTGCTTTCCTTTTTGTTCCACTGATGTGCCTACAAAGAAGAGACTACATGTAAAGAAGAAATTAGAAATTTTATCACATGTACCATACATTTAGAAATTCTTCCTTAAAGTGTTTTAATTATATAAAATAGAAACAAATTTTCTTTATTCAACTGACTTTGCATTATATGGTAATTTATATCTCCAATATACACTGTGTTTTCTTAGCCCCTTACCCATATGAAATCTATCAAACCTTTGAAACTTGGCTAATATTCTATCTTTCCAAGTTTATACGATCATTCATTTTTAGTTATAGATAATGAAACATTTAATACTTAAAATCAAAGAATGCAACCACTAGTTGGAATCTTGCAGATTGAGAACAATGCCAGTATTTGTAATGGGTGCAGAGACAGTGACCTTGTGGGGAATTAAACCTAGGTTTTGTTTGGGTAGATGTACTTAATCTTGTTACTACTTTAATAAACGAAAAGAATTCAAAATCACAGTAATTTCTTTAGCTATGTAATTAGTGGAGCATCTCTGAGACAAAGTCACCACTGGCCCAGTAGTTTAGTTGACTTTTCTTATGGCAAGTGAGGAGGAAAATTGTGGGAGGACAGTAAGTGGCCGTGTGTGACTTCCCTAGAGTCAGAGGGGATTAAAAGTTCTACATTCAGGTGTGATTAGTTTAGACTAGAGGATTTCTCTCTACCATCATCCGCCTCAAAGTAATAAACCGAAATTTTGACTCTGCAATTGGAACCCAGGCATACTTGGCTCCCAGGATGTATTTTTCAAAATACTATAAATATAAACTATGCTATAGAAAAATATGAGGAAATAATATTGACATGCCTGCCCTCTCCTCACTGGGCTAGCAAAGCTGTTTATCTTTTGCACTCCCAAGTATGATGGGATTTTCTCATTTTATTCTTTTATTTTCACTGAACAGTAGCTACAGATGTATAAATATGTCTCACATTTACGCAGACCTTAAGATAATCATATTTTGGATATGTATTATTTAATTATGTTAAAATTGCATAATATACAGAAATGTTCCTATCGTGTGGGACTAGATTTTATTCCTAACCACCTCTTGCCATTTTAAATAGTGCTACAGTGAACATTTTTTCCTTTGGGTATGTAATTTGCAGAGATCTTATTTGCAAAAATAATAATAATAATCAGAAAAAATAGAAGAGGAAGAAGGCTCAGAGGAAGTTCATACACATAAAAGTAATGTGACATTGGAATCAACCTCTTTTATAGAAGAACAGGTTTACCATTCTCAGGATAAAGCAAACCCAGTTTCTCTTTGAAATTGGATGTCAAAGCCTTAAAGATGGAAATCACCAGAATGTAAAAAAAAAAAATAGGCTGATGAGTGATTACAGAAAACATAAGAAGAAAAAACAACTTTACTGGAGACTCCAAATAGCAGAACTGCAGAAAATTGAATTATTGTTATAGAGGACAAACTGGATACCCTCTCTTCAAATATCTATTTTTTGAAAGATAAAAAGAAAAGAAAACATATAATTGATGTAAAAAATTGAAATTGTGGATCTAATCTAAAAATTGAAATTTTAAGATAAAAAGCCAGAACACTAAGGAATGAGATGAAAATCAGAGATAAAATTTTAAAATTTCATAAGGAAATAAAAATGAGCATTCATTTAAGCAGATGGAAAGATTCATTGCATTCCAAAAACATTCGGTGAGGGCAAACCATCGTCTAGTGCCCCCTGCTGTATCCCCGGGGTCCCACTGACTTCACACACAGATGGGGTGGAGAATCCGTGCAAGCCGTGTTGCCTGGGCGTGAAAAAGCTTCACTTACGGCGAGTGAATCCTTCAGTGTTTTGCCTTCCCTGACCACCCACCTGCACTCCTCCTCGGTGAAGCTGACCCACAGCCTGACGGTGAAGCTGACCCACAGCCTGACGGTGAGGCTGACCCACAGCCTGACGGTGAGGCTGACCCACAGCCTGAAGGTGAGGCTGACCCACAGCCTGACGGTGAGGCTGACCCACAGCCTGAAGGTGAGGCTGACCCACAGCCTGACGGTGAGGCTGACCCACAGCCTGACGGTGAGGCTGACCCACAGCCTGAAGGTGAGGCTGACCCACAGCCTGAAGGTGAGGCTGACCCACAGCCTGAAGGTGAGGCTGACCCACAGCCTGACGGTGAAGCTGACCCACAGCCTGAAGGTGAAGCTGACCCACAGCCTGACGGTGAAGCTGACCCATAGCCTGACGGTGAGGCTGACCCATAGCCTGAAGGTAAAGCTGACCCATAGCCTGACAGTGAGGCTGACCCATAGCCTGAAGGTGAGGCTGACCCATAGCCTGACAGTGAGGCTGACCCATAGCCTGAAGGTGAAGCTGACCCATAGCCTGACTGTGAGGCTGACCCATAGCCTGATGGTGAAGCTGACTCACAGCCTCAAGGTGAAGCTGACCGATAGCCTGAAGGTGAGGCTGACCCATAGCCTGACGGTAAAGCTGACCCATAGCCTGAAGGTGCACCAAGGAGAAGCTGCACCCTGGGGAGCTGTGGCCTCCCAGGGCAATGTCACCCAATGTGGGACAATCACTCTCCGGGGTTTCAGGGTACGTGGTATTGAAAGTCCGCCAGAACAATCCACTCCTGAGAACAGTCCCTCGAGTGCGCGTCCCACTTGGAATTGTACGCCAATGGGCCCTGGGCCAACCCGGCCACTGGGAGCTAATGTTTTAGAGGTGCATTGGCTGTGGCACGCTGGCACAGTCTGAGTCATCCCCTGCTGGCAGAGTGAGGATTGAATGGCAGCTAGGATTTGGTGACTGTCCAGAATGCCCGGAGTGCAGGAAATTTAATCCTGCCTGTTTACCAGGTTAAATTCCTTGAGCCATTCTTTTCATGCGCTCTTAACATACTGGCTGTAAGAAGACACTGGACGTGCAGAAACCTAAGAGGTGGCAGATAATAAAGGCAGGATTTGCATTAAGAAAATCAAGACAGCTTCCTTTGCTCCTGTTCACATTGGAATCGTCATAGACACCATTGTGACATAAAAGCAAAGTAAATCACGAAGCAATTTTCACACAACCACAAGTCAAATCTGATCTCTTTGAGTTCCTTGAAAATACGTAAGAAAAATGAGACTGTCTTGTGGTGATTTTAGATGTGGATCAGGATAAAGAAAGTCACACAATACAAACCAATATTCTCAGATATCAAAACAAGCATCTTACAAGTTTCTTCCCCTCCCCTTGTTTCTGGTTTCATTGAGGTTATTGAGTTTGGCATTATTTGGGAAGGTAATGAGAATGATATATATTCAAGAGATGTTAAGTTTAGTTCAAACGCTTTCTTTCTAATTAACCACATTTTCTTTGTCCTCGGATATAAAGGCACATTCATTTGTTTCCCAGTTCTTTTTTTTTTTTTTTTATTAAATCATAGCTGTGTACAATAATGCAATCATGGGGTACAATGAGCTGGTTCCATATACAGTCTGAAATATTTTCACTGAACTGGTTAACATAGCCTTCATGGCATTTTCTTAGTTATTGTGTTCAAACCCTTATACTCTACACTTAGTAAACTTCACCTGCACCCCTCTAAGATGCACCGTAGGTGTGAACCCACCCATCACCCTCCCTTCACCCTTCCTCCCCCTCCTTTCCCCTCCCTTGCCCCCTTCCCCATATTCTTATACTGAGATTGGGTGATAGCCTTCGTATGAAAGCTATAAATTAGTTTCATATTAGGGCTGAGTACATTGGATACTTTTCCTTCTATTCTTGAAATAGTTTGCTAAGAAGAATATGTTCCAGCTCCATCCATGTAAACATGAAAAAGGTATAGTCTCCATCTTTCTTTATGGCTGCATAATATTCCATGGTATACAAATACCACAATTTATTAATCCATTCATGAGTTGATGGGCACTTGGGTTTTTTCTGTGACTTAGCAATTACAAATTGAGCTGCAATAAACATTCTGGTACAAATATCTTTGTTATAATGCGATTTTTGGTCTTCTGAATATATACGTAGTAGAGGAATTATAGGATTGAATGGCAGGTCTATTTTTAGATCTCTAAGTATTCTTCAAACATCTTTCCAAAAGGACCATATATACAATTTTTATGCAATCCCTGTTAAAGCTCCATTGTCATGCTTTAAAGATCTCAAAAAAATAATACATCATTTTATATGGAGTAATAAAAAACCTTGAATAGCCAAGACATTACTCAGAAATAAAAACAAAGCAGGAGGAATTACACTGCCAGACCTCAGACTATACTATAAATCAATAGCGTTTCCCAGGTTTTTAAAATAACTCAGAAGTCCTGGACATTTTTGCTGAATGTGAAAGTGCATGATAGT